>QWTY01040974.1:5242-20730 GCA_008033365.1 Pseudorectes ferrugineus | reverse complement strand
AGGCAGGGACAATTTCCACTAGACTCAGTTGCTGAAAGCCTCATCCAACCTGGCCTTGAACACTTCCAGGGAGGGGGTATCCACAACTTCTCTGGGGAATCTGTTCCTGTGCCTCACGACCCTCACAGTAACCAATTTCTTCCTAATATCTCATCTAAACCTACTTCTTTCAGCGTAAAGCCGTTACCTCTTGTTCTGTCACAACATACCCTTGTAAAAAGTAATGCAAATTTTCCACTTGGAAAAATTGCCACTAGGAACGGGACACAACTGTATCACTGGCATTGTTTTTGGCTGTTTTCTTTCTTCTCTCTCCCCTTCATTGTTCAAAGATTTAAAGAGTGGGGGCATCATTGCTTTTACACTAAGCTGCCAGGTTGCTAATGTTCCCATGGATGGCTTCCTATATCCTCCAGATGTTTCTAGGAACAAAGTGAGCTTGGCAGGGTGACACCAGAGGTAAGTGGGAAATAAATCAGCCAGTGGAATTGGTGGCTGAGGTGGCGCCTGGAGCAGCAGATACTGCTCTAAGCCACGGTGGGTAAGCACTAGAGCAGGAGAGCTACAAATGGACCAGGATCTCTGCTGAGCAGGGTCCTGGGTCCTCAATGGAAAAGGGAAGGTGGAACAGAGCGAAGGCAGGAAGTACAGGGGTATACCTTGTGGAAATGAAGCCTGGGAGGTAACACCAGAGGAGAAGGTGAGGGACTGGTTATGTGAAGTCAGTGATGGACAGAGATGAGCAGCGGTGGAGCGAGCGGGCAGCAGCAGCAGCAGGGGTGCCCTCTCCCCTTGCTCCAGCTCCGTGGTGCCTGTGAGCAGTGACGGGCGGCAAAGCAGCACAGCACCTTCCCTCAGCAGCCAGCAGGGTCACCAGCAGCGATGCCCTCCTGCCTCCCTGCTGCTCCAGGGGTGCCTGAGGTCCTTCAGAGCTGCGGGGGGAGGCCACAGGCAGGGGCTGGGCTCTGAGTGCCCTGTGAGATGATGCCGGCTTGGTAAGCTGACCCACCGCAGCACGGGCAGTCAGAGAACCTGGCATTTCTCTTTCATGGGCATGGATGAAGAGAGATGCCTGGATAACCTGGAAGGTGCTGCCTTTGTGGGAGAGTGGGGACAGTGCAGGAGGTGGCTTTCGCCCCAGCTGACAAAGAGGAGGAAAACCAGGGTTCCCAGTCAGGGCTCCAAGGAGGTTTGCTGCCAGAAACCAGGCATCAGGGATTCTGCACTGGGGAATTCTGTCAGTGTCTGTGTATTTAGTCAGATTTTCCTGTAATAAAACTACATTTTAAGCACTCTGATTTTGATAACATGGGAACTGGCAAATAATTTATGTTTCCAGAGCCTTTTTTCCTGATCCTGAAGGAGCTGCTTCCCCCATATTTTTCATGAACAAACCTTCATTTTGTCTTTCAGCACTTTTTTCCCCCCCATAATTTTTAACCATTGTTTCCAGTGCCCTTCTCCCTGGACTATGCCCAGCCACAGTGGCCTGGGTTTGTAATTATGGCAAAAACTTGTCTCATGACTAGGCGATGACTAGAGATAATTCCCCAGAAGAAACACCTACAGAAGAATGCCATTTCTGCACTTTTCCTCTCCTTTTGCTTGGATTCATCAGGCTGCTGCTCATCCATTGCTTATTATTTTTTAACCCTTCTGCTGTATCTTTTCTTTTGAAATGAAATAATTCTAACTATTAGAGTGCATTTACAATATGAAAACTACTGTATTTACCATAATACTCCCTACAGTCCTAAAGTGACTATAATTCACAAATTAATATCAACCTACTTGCTTATCTCTGAGTTTGTCAGTAAAAACAGTATGTGGGTCTGACTCATTCTGTATGAACAATGAAAATATCTGAACCTCCTCCAGCAGAATGGCAGGAGGTGTTGTGCTTCTGTGTGATTTTAGATTAAGATGCACCTCCACTGGAGAGGAAATGCAAAGTCCTGCACTCAGCAGGAAAAATTGCTGGAACTCCATCTTTTCTTTTGGGTCAGTTTGCTTCATAGCTTAGTGTCTCAATGGCAAATCTGGATGACGGTGATTTTATGGTCAATATTTAAGATCTAGGGATTTAATTCTCAAATATTCATGACATAATCTGGATATAATTAGAATAAGACTAGCACATTTTCACAAAAACACAACATGCATTTTAATGCTTTTTTTGAATTTCTTTTTTTTTTTTTTTCAGATGTCTGCATTAGAGGAGAAAAGAACTAAATGAAAATAACTTATGTACAGTGAAAACTGGACTACGGCATTTTCTGGCACGAGTCATGCATCTCCTCAGGGTGAAAAGCTTTTCACATCACAAGACACATGTTTGACTCTGACTTATCATTTCCAGGTTAGGGACATACTTGAGTTCCTTGACATGCTACAGACCATTCATCATTTCAACCTCTGCTACTCTTGTTTTTAAGGTAACTTTTTAGTGTTAGGGAATTTGATTTAGAGACGCCAGTAAAGGAGTCACGGCTTCCCCTAGCATGGTAAGTGCTGTATTTCAGTATGCTGTACACACTCAAATTCACTGTGCCCTCATCCCGCAGTGTGAACACAGATGTTCCTACAGCGTGCCAGTTTTCATGTGTGTTTGTGTGCATGTGCACGTCAGGCAACCTGGGCCACAGTATCATGCCTGAGTCTGTGAGTCAGCTGATGCATGAGCTGAAGGGGAAAAAAATGCTATTGCTCCAGTCAGGAAGCAGCAACCATAAGTCACCCTCAGGCATTCTCGTCTGGGGAGAAGGGAGAATGACACCGTAGCTGTGGAACGACCAATTCTCCTTGAGCTGTAAGAGCAGAACAGCTAAGGTGTCCTCTGGGGAATCCTCAACAAATTCAATGGGTACTTTCAGCTGGCTTTCAAGTGACTCTGTGTAGCTGCTTAGCTGTAGCTCCTCTGTGGGACTGAGACCAAACTGTGCATGTGTGTGTGTGGGGGGGAGTGTAGTTTCTATTCACAGCAAAATTAGCAGTTCCACAAGATAAACAAGGATTAACTTTTCACCTTTTTTTTTTTTTTTAGCTTGGGAAAAAGACAGCTTTACTTTTTTTTGGTGGGGGGAGGGTGGAAAGACAACAGTAGCAGAAGGATCCTATCTCTGCTGGCTTCACCTCTGCACAGTGCCCACACATGCAATTTCAAGCACAGTGTAAGCATTGATGTTGTGGGTATACCTCTAAGAGACATAACTGAGATATTCTGAAGCAGTCATTAATACTTTGGACTCTGAGTCAATCCATAGATCCACAGAAGACAAATGGGAGTCATGAATATTTTGGTCAACCTAAGGGGGTTTAATGTAAAAGGATATTTTAAATACTGGTATACACCTAACTAGTGTCAGATATTAACTGTAGTGTTGCATCAGTGACCTTAATCGTAGTAGTAACTAACAAAAAATCTCCTTCCCCTCAATGGTGTTGAACCCTCAACACCCAGGTATGCTGCACCTTACAGGGGTGCCTGGAACAGCTCAACTGCGTTGAGCCATGAGCAAGTGAGCAAGAAACCAAGGGGATCACCTGGTAAGGGGGAGCCCATTTATCCTGCTGAATTCTAACAATATGGCTGGAACTTGTAGTTCTCTCTTCTTCTTCCAGCCAGCAATGCTTCTTGTGCACCAGCTGCCATCTGTGGTATAAACTGGGCTCTCCAATGGTTATACTGATGCTTAGTCTCAGACTGAGTCCAGGATCAGGCCAAGGCTGCCTCAGGGACCCAGGATGCATAATTTCTGGCTCCCACACAGCCTTCACCTGCACAGCTCTGAGCAGAGTCCAAAATATATTTTGCATACAAATTAATGAGATACATTTATAGCACCCCTTAGACAGCTTTATTCTGTTAGTGCTTACCTTTATTACTGTGTAACATACTCAGCTCTCATTGTCATAAATTGTGCTCTACTTTTGAAGGGGGAAAATAATTCCATATAAAAGATAAATAAATATGAGGAACAAAATGTTGTCAATTCCTATGTGGCTACCAAAAAAATGGCGAAGTCATCCCATACATAAGTAAAACCTCAGTTCCTGACACCTTGTAATTAGAATCTTCCATCCAACTTTGACATGCCCAAAGTCAGCATACTTGGGAGCATCCCTGTGCCTCACTTGTGCGTGAGGTAGTAGGACAGGGCATGGACCACTGCATCTTAGGGGCTTCCACAGACTTCAGAGCCTCTGGGAAAGGTGCTGTTGTGGCCTTGAAATCATCTATACAAGCTAAGTAAAGTTTTATCTTCAGCAATATCCAGATGATTCCAAAGATAGGTAGCACAGTTAAAAACAAATGGGTGAAAAAATAGCTTTCCTCTGCACTTGGCCAACTTAACCTGTGGGTTTCTGCTCTGTGATATGAAAGTGTCCGTGGTGTTGGCAGGATATTTGCAGTGTTTGCTTTTGTGCATTTTCATACACACATATTTAATAGCCAAGGGCCACTGGTTCTCACTGTGCCCAGGCCAGTGAGATATCGCTCTGCCTGTCTTGACTTCAATTTGTACTGGACTAAGTGATGGCAGAAGCACTGCTCTGCTGCCTTGCCAGCCCCTTACCCATCTCCACTAAATCACAAGTTGCATCCCAGCAGATTAAGGTAAATTTCAATCAACAGCATTTTAAATGAGTAAATTGGACAATGAACTGCAACATCTGAGGAAGGGTGAACACAGGCATTTTGCTGCTTCTGGGGTTTCCTCCAGGTGGGGAGAGGGGCAGGGCACCTGGGGATAACCTTCTTCCTTACCCCAATGTGATTCACCGGCGCTCGTGAGTCACAGCCATTAGACATCAGGGGAACATGTGTGAAGAGGTATTATTCAATGTGAGTGAAGGTTGCAAAATTGGATTCTATTGTAGGAAAGCTTTTAAGTTATATTAGCCTATGTCTGTGAAGCATTTGTAAAAATTTCACTTTCTCTAAAAAAATACTATTTGATCCAATTTTTTACAAATACACAGAAAATATGAACCACCTGGACTTTATAGGAGTTCTTCCAACACACAATTTTTAGCACAAGCTCTCTCATTTCATGGAAGTTTCCCTGTACTTTGCAGCAGTACAAATTGCAGTGATGGATATGGATACCGGAGGTGACCCATGCACCATTGAGGACTCAGGCATTTCTGGGCTGTGTCATGGAGACCCCTGCTCTCTGCAGTCAGAGCTGCTGGCATTTGGCCATTCATAGTAGCTAGCAGGGAATGCTTTTAAATGCTTCATTGAACTAATTATATTTATTAGACAGTTTAGTCTTTTATTACAGTTTTGCCATGCTCAACACAGGTTCTGCACTGTCTTCAGGTATTACACTCTCCTTTCCAGTCCCACAAATGTTTAATGATACATAGGCAAAGTATCACAGAAAATACCCCAGTGCAGAATAGGTAGTCCTGTATTTTCCGAAAAAAATAGCATTCTTGGGATATAGCATAGCATTAAAAAAAAAAAAATTAAATACTCTATTTCCTTACAGACTCACTATTGTCTACCATTCATAACTAACTGCATTTATGAGTAATGGAATAATTCCTTACATGTGAGGATAAATGTACGGTATTATGGCATAATCAGGTAGGATGTATTTCAGCAGAGCTTTGAGTAAATGAAACATTGCAATTCGGAGGTTATCTGGAAGATCAAATCCCCAGTCAGAAAGCTATATTGTTGCCTTCATTTTCCTTTCCCAACCCCATGAAGGCTTAATTGGCAGCTAGCTTACATTGTGATCTTCTAGCTTCTTAGAATTTTCTTATTTTGTTACAGTTTTTTTTTAATTAGCATTTTCTCAAGGGAATTAATTATTACTTTGACTGGTATATTCATATATTTCTATCAAGAAGTTTTATAAATTACCAAACTCTTGACACAGTGTGCAACTGGAAAAATCACAGAGTATCTGTAGTTCTTTTAGTCCCATTAAATATTTTTTTGAATCTGAAGCTTATTCTCCTCTTCACTAAATGGCAACATACAATTGCAACTAATGTCTAATGTGCATGTGCTGTGACACTGCTACAGGTTTACCAAAGCTGCCGTGTAAAAAGAAATACATGTCACGGAGTTAAATGAGCTCGAATTAATGAAGAGTTTCATCACTGCATGGGCATCATTTCTGTAGAGAGAATGCTCACTACAGACTGGATTTTTTCTACTTTGTTTACATTTTATGTGGAGCTTTTAGAAGCATGCTCACGGTGAGGCACTCTGGGGGAAAACGAAGTTTCTGTACCAGTCACCAGATTAAGAGGGGGCTATGTCCCAGGGTCTCAACTCTGTCTTTAGACAAGCAAACTTCAGTTAGTTCAAGGACCAAGACAAGCCCAAAGGCTGTGGCACTTACATAGCTGCAGACTCCTAAGGAACAAAATATTCCATAGCTGTGTTCCTCCAGAACCAAGACCAAGTGTAACAACAGCCACATTGAGTGCCTGTTTGAGTCCATTCTTGATCCACAGGGAAGATGCTCTGTACCCTTCCTAAACCTAACAAAACCTCTTTTTCATCCTTTTTCTTTGACTCCTTGCTGCCATTGCCTATAATTCACACCCTTTCTTTTTCTCCTGCATGGAAGCAACTGTCACAAAAGACTTTGGGTTTCAGCCATTCCCATCATCATTTGGTGCTCTTCCCAGTCAAGGTTCTGGGACAGGAATCTTCCAAGCCCTGTGTTTGGTTTGGTTTTGCTTGCAGTAAGCTCTCCGTTGAGCTGGTCAGTACAAGGAGGAGCATTGGGATGTGGGTCCTGCCAACAGCCTGGGCTCTCCCCATCGAGGTCCTTTCCCACCAGCGTCCCTTCCACAGGGAGGCCTGAAAGTCTCCAATGTGCATTAATGAAGAGGCACCTTGTTCCCTTCTACTTTCTCTCCTTTCTGACTGAACTGGCTTGCCAGAATTAAAGTTACCCTCGGTGTTCAAGTTACAACTTTCCTAACAAATGAAAACAGCAATTAAGGCTGCCACTTCATTCCTAAGTCACACCATTTTGTCTAATTGCAATATATATAATACATAAGATCATGCTGTGCTGGGGGATATATATGCAATAACCGAACACAGTGGCATGATTTAGGACAGACTGGCTTTGAATTTCTTTGTGTGAGCAGGTGGTGTTTCTACACTGCCTCAAATATATTCATCGTGACACTATAAGGTCAAACTTACCCCTTCTGAGGGCTTGGCTTTATTACTAGCCCACAAACTTCACATGAGGCTCTCTTTCTAGGCTTTCCAGAAGGTATTCCCTGGTTTGCTCTCAGCTTGTCCATCCAGTGGGTATTTACACAGGTCTTATGTTTTCAGGGACCTCCCAGGGCTACTTTAAGAAAATTGCAATAGGTAAACTGGTTCCTGCTAAGATGTTACTGTCCATCAGCTGAGAGGGGGTAGTTGTCAGTGTGCTCCTTGCCCACACCATCTGTCAAAGAAAGTATTAGCTTACACCCTCATATGCCTTATAATGGAAGAAAGGCAAATATAGTGCTCGTAACACCCACTTTAAGAAAGGGGAGAAAGTGCTTGCAGTAACTACATGCCCTATTTTTAATATAATCTCAACAGTATGCAATCCTCTAGGAGAAAGGCACTGAGGTAAATGAAAGATGGGACAGGCTGCAAGGTGAGTTTGCCAAAGGCTGATTGTGGCAGAGAAACTGGATAGCTTTCTTCTCTGAGATAACAGATTTTCTTGACTAAAGAAATGCAGTAGGTCTCATCTCTATGGACTTGTGAAAAGTAGGTAATAAGGTGCCACATGGGAAATTATTAGTTAAGCTGAAGAAGATGGGAATTAGTTCAAAAAGTATAACGTGGATAAGAAACTAACTAAAGGGAGATGTCAACTGATTGTGTTGAAAAGGGAGATTCAGTCCTGGAATGAGGTTACCTGTTGCCAGGATGTGGGCTTACAAGGTTACTAGGACCTAGCCTTTATTTGTGAGCTTCATTTTGAAACTCTGGTGCAAAAAGTAGGACTGCACTAAAAAAAATTAAAATTGCTGGTCACAAAAATCAGTGAGACATCATAAATGAAGAAAGAGCTAGAAGAACTGAACCACAACCAAAGTGCAGAATTGTGTACTTGGAGGTCAACATTGCACAAACATTTGCTTTTCAGCTAGAAATGGCATTGGAACGACTAAAAAGTTCTTGTTGGTCGTGCTGTGGCTCTAAATTGGCAAAGGGATGGAGATGGTAGCCATAATCCCTATCACATGGATGATAGTTTCCACAGAGGCACAGCAGTGTCAACAGCACTATGAGGGCCCTCTTCCACTTTCAGCAAGCAGCTCTGGGTCTCCCTGTGTCCAGGACCTGTCTCCTGACAGAGGGGCACAGAAAGGCTACAAGGCATGAAGGGAAGCAAGAACCCATCTGGCTAAAGGGCCACACAAAAGCATCACCTGTGCAGTCTAGTAAAACACAGTCTGAAAGGGGAGCTAATTGTTCCCTGTAAAAACATCAAGGGGGTAAACACTAGGAAAGAAAAAATAGGTATTACACCTAAAGGACAACATTGTCATAAATATGAATATATATATGTTTATACACACACACAGATACACACGCGCATATATATATACATATGCTGAATAAATCTAGGCTAAATATTAGAAGCAGATTCTAACCATGAAAGACTTGTGTTTCTAAAACAGTCTTCTGTCCACAGTTATAAACCATATCTAATTTCTTTTAATAGGGCACCTGATCAATTTCTGAAATGGAACTACATGACAATAATTGATTATAATTATCACAGGGGATAAGGCTTAGTGACCAAAGACATCTTTTCTAGTTCTCTGCTCCTATGAACTGATTTTTCTCAGTTTAAGATTTTATTTTTCTAAGACTGTTTGATAGATTCAATAGAGAAATTATTTTAAAAATACATTGCATTAGTAAATTTAAAAAAAAAAAAGAGTATTAAAAATGTATCTTGTTTTACCTACATGCTTGTTGGTGATGATTTGCTCCTTGCCATCTCTATGTAAAGTTACTTCTGTTAAGGGGATTCTTAGTCTTTTACCTCTGCCTTCAATGCCGCATTAAAAACTGAGGGCCCAAGGGGAATAATGTCATTCTGCTATGAAAAATATACTAAATAAGGGTGGAAATATTCATGGAGATAACTCTCCTAAATGCAGATACCATGGAAATATCTCCTTTTAACATTTGTGTCAAATGTTTCAAAGTTGGAGCAGTGCAACTTCATGCCCATTTTTGTCATTTTGAATTATCATATTCGTTCTTTTGCTATATCTGTACTAATCTTTTCCTCCCCAGGTTGTCTATGCCAGTTCAGATTCCGACCCCACACATTGCCGAAATGAGCCAACGTCAAGCCAGAGCTTGCACAAGGAAACAAGGTGGGTAGAGACATGTTGAAAATTTAACCTTTCATTGCTGGTACTTCCTCTAGTCAAAAATAAGTGGGAAAAATGTTCAAATATGTGACTTCAGCACAGGTGGATTGGTGGATATTTTTATGCAAAGATGGCAAATTTAGTCCAAGGGTTTTTCACTGTGTGCACTGTCTCCATGATCGGCTTTTGCACATTGGTGCGTGCTAATCAGTGATTAGGGAATAAGGTGAGCATGACTGGTAAAAGATAACTGGAGAAAGCTCTTAAAAAATTCAAGGCCCCTTCCCATGTGTGATTTTTCCTAAATGACTTTGGCTTGCTCCTTCCTGAGGTGCATTGTAGGGGAAGGGTTTGAAGTTCCCTGAATTTGCATGTCTTTGCTGGTCAAAGTCAGAATTCTTTGTTTCCTGTACATTATGGGAGCACATAAAGAAAAAAAAAACCTACCCACTCACACACACAAAGTGGGCCTAGGGCACTTAATATTTTATTCTCACGAACAAGCCATATAAAAAAAAAAAAAGGAAAAAAAAAGAAAAAAAGAAAAAAAAAGCCACCCTGTGATGTGAACCAGTCAGTTTGCCAGTTTGAGCTGAGGAGCTGGAGTGACGGAGGCAAATTGGTTTCCAGCAGTTGCAAGAGAAACCTCAGGAGACGGCTGGCTCTGCACAAGCAAGCTAAGCTGTGCTTTACAGTTATGGCATTAAAGTCCAAACCTCACAGAAGTGAGTGAGCATCTGAGGAAAGCTAATCAGAACTCCAGGTAAAGGACCTTAAATCTGCACTGCACAGACATTGACCTGGACTTTTCTCTGAAGATTTACTAAGTCTTGAATGTCCACAATGTACAGCAGAGTAAAATTCATTATACAGTGGTAAAGGTAATCAGTAGAGCATCTGGTTAAATTGTTCCAGGCAGAAGAGTGAAGGTAAAATATAGAGGAGCATATCAGGTTTTATTTCATATTGCTCTGTGTAGGCTGAACACAATCTAAACTGCTTTTCCTTCTTCATTTTTCAGTCTTAACTCTTTCAAACCAGTGTACAGTGACCACACCTCTACAGAATGACACACGGTGAAATATGAATTCATCACTATTGAATATACAGAAATACCATTAAATGAGTAAACCTATCAAATTTGTAATCTATATGCATAGAAAAATCATTATTTTACCACTTAGTTTGATAGCAAACATTTATTTGAAAGAGCACTGTTATTAGCAGCCTGCTTTCAATTAAGAATCTGTTCCTTTATGACTGTTTTTTGAAGACTTAACATCATGGCTGTTACATAAGTCTCATCAGATTTTTGGCATAAGCATTCTTAGACCAGATGCAATAAGGTTTGATTTGGGTAAATTGTCCTTCTAGTAAAAGACACAGTTAAAAAAAAGATTTGAGTTTCATCCCATCTTTCTCACTTTCAGAAAAGACAGAAAAAAGTAAATTTAATAATGAAAAGTAATGGTGATATTTACAAAGATAATGCTAATTTGTGCTGTGCGCTTGAGTGGTGGCGTGAGGTGAACATTTGTCTTTTATAACCGAAGCAGAACCATTAAACCTATTTCACACAGGCTGTCAGCCATCCGTCCAGTGGCAATGCCTTTTACTCACAATTAAGCAGGCTACTTTAAGCTTTGTCATTTGTTTCACTTAAATTAAAAAAAAAAAAAAAAAAATCCAAACTTTGCTTGCTAAAATGAATGTAAGTAGGAGAAATATTTCAGTTTGGGATAGTATGTCAGCCCGCTACAGCTGAAGACAGAGGGAAGAAATTTGAAGAGGCAAGACCAAATCTTTTGGGGACCAGCATGAAAACCCACTGCAGAAACAATCCCCTCCCTGTGCAAGTTGTTGGGGCTTCCTGATACCTTCTACAACAGATGTGAGGCTCTGGAACTAGAAGGGCCAGACAACTGATGACATGGGCGAAGGTCCTGCTGGGATAGTGGGGCCTCCTAAAACAACACCACCTGTACCCCGCAGCAAGACCTCCTCTGTCAGCAGGAAAAGAAGGGTGGTTGTAATAGCAGAATCCCTTCTAAGGGGAACAGAGGGCCTGATATGCAGACTGGACCCAATTCACAGAGAAGTCTGCTGTCTCCCAGGGGCTCGGATAAGGGACATAACTGGAAAACTCTTGAGCCTAGTAAGGCCCTCTGATTACTATCTGTTATTGGTTGTTCAAGCTGGCAGTGGCAAATAACAAAGAGAAGTCTGAGAGCAATCAAAAGAGCCTTCAGGGCTCTGGGATGATTGGTAGAGGGATCAGGAGCACAGGTAGTGATTTCCTTGATTCTTCTGGTAACAATGAGTATAATTGATATGGATAGGCAGATCCATCAGGTCAATGCATGGCTCCAAGGATGGTGTCAGTGGAAAAATTTTGGGTTTGTTGACCATGGAAGGATCTACTCAACACCTGGTCTATTGATACCTGATGGGACACACTCATAGGGGGAAAAGAGCTCTGTCACAGGAGCTAGTGGGGCTTGTTGACAGAACTTTAAACTAGCTTGGACGTGGGAAAGGAATAAAACCAGGCTTGCCAATGATGAACGATGGGATGGTGAGACAAAACTTGAGGAAACAAACACTAATGGTGCCTCAATCTGCTTCACAAAGTGTTGGCTACACTGTACCACACCTGAAACGTATTTCTACACTAATAACCCAGCATGAGGAGCAAACAAGAGGAGCTGGAGGCTTTGGCCAGTCCCAGAGAACTGACATCACTGGCATAAGTGAAACCTGGTGGGAGGGGTTGTGTGGCTGGAGCACCATTTTGGAGGGTTACAGGTTCTTCAGGAGGGATGGGCAGGGCAGAGGAGGTGAGGGGGTGGAGGTGGCATTGTATGTAATGAAAGGGAGGGAATGTATGGAGCTCACAACTGGCAATGGCACAGTTGAGAGCCTCTGGCTAAGAAACAAGGGACAAACAAATAATGTGGCTGTCATTGTGGGAGCCTGCTATGGACCTCTGAGTCAGGACAATGGTGCTGACAAATTATTCCTTGAGGAACTAAGGGACACTTCCATGTCAACTGCCCTTGTCCTTATGGGGGACTTCAGCTTGGCAGAAATTAACTGGAGCATCACACAGCTAGTACAACCCAGGCCCAAAGGTTCCTAAAAAACCTGGATGACAATTTTATGAAGGAACAGGTGCTAAAGGAGCTAACTCAGAAAGATGCCCTCCTTGATCTGCTGCCTGTCAACAGCGTGGATCTCATGAGCGAAGTGGGTCTCAGTGCCCTGAGCTGGAGGACCATGACTGTGAGAATGATCAACTCCCAGTCAACCCTGAAATAGTGTGGGATCTGCTGCTCCAGCAGATGAGACTGAGGGAAGACCTCATTGCAGTCTACGACATCCTCGTGAGGGGAAGAGGAGGGGCAGACACTGATCTCCTCTCTGTGGTGCCCACTGACAGGACCTGAGGGAATGGCCTGAAGTTGTGACAGGGGAGGTTTAGGTTGGATATTAGGGAAAGATTCTTCATCTGGAGGGTGTTTGGGCACTGGAACAGGCTCCCCAGAGCAGTGGTCACAGCACCAGCCTGGCAGAGTTCCAGAAGTGTTTGGACAATGCTCTCAGGCACGTGGTGTGACTCTTGGGGATGGTGCTGTGCAGGGCCAGGAGCTGGACTCAATGATCCTTGTGGGCGCCTTCCAACTTGGCACATTCTGTGATTCTGTGACTTCTGACCCATACATCAGCTCTGCCTTCCTCCCCACTTCCATACCATCATCACCAGCCCCCTCAGGAGAGACACAGCCACCAGAGGGATGAAAGTACAGAGCCAGACACACTGTTTTGTGCACAATTGAGTAACAGCGGAAAAATTCCTGTGCACCTGACCGAGGCAGCTCCCCAGCTGCTCTGCTCTGCCTGGCTTGCATAAACCCTCTACCTGGAGAGGCAGTGGGAGAAGGAGGAAGCAGAAGGAATGAAAGGGACTCAGACACCCAGGCTAATGCAGAGGTTATTATTACCACGACTTTATTGACAGTCTATCAGGTTTGGATGAAAAATTCAAAGATAATGCCAGTATCATGTTAATGGGAAGTTCTGTAGTATGTATTACAGGCATTGTAAGGATGCCAGAGCAAATCCTCTTTCAGTGGTGAACTGGGTAATCTGTTGCATTTTTAAAGGCCATTCGTCCTGAGAGATTATGAATTTATATTGCCTAAGGTTGCATTCCATCATTACAAAAGTGCTAGAATCCTCCTTAAAATTTGTTTTACCTGTAGTAGCACTGGGAATTTTGTCTCCTGCACTACATTTACTAACACTGGCATTTTGACATTTGAGAGTTATCTTTTGGTTTTACGTGCCGCAGGAAAAAATTAGAGACACAACTTCTTTTAATAATGCAACTAGTGGTTCTACTTATTCAGTAGCCTCAAGCCACTGACACCTTTCTGTACTTCCTATACAATCATCTCCACGTACAAAGGTCTACTGTTAAATTATTAAATCGGTGATCAAACTGTGATCTCTTTAACTTAGCTGAGATTTTTCTCAGCCAAAGGGAGACGTCGCTTTACACTTCCTCCTACAAAAATTTGTATATGCTATATTCCGTTAGTAGAAGGAAATGTAAAGAGAAAGGGTAAATGTAATTACTGTACAGTACTACTGTGCAGTAGTCTAATATTTCAACCCAAAAATGCCACGTATCCCCAACGTATCCCTTTTCAGCATAGATTCCCGTTTATTTACAGTCATTCTGAACCTGGGCTTGGCAACTAACTCGCTATTGTTTTGTGAATTCAATTTTGGAAGAATTTAAGAGCTGATGTAACCTTGCCGGCCCATTTTTCTCTTACATTTCCCTCTGCTATTCTGAGGAATTCTTTGTTGCCAGAAAGTTTGTGGAAAAAAAGTACCTTTTGAGCAAATGGAAGAAAATATTGTAAGGAGTGAAGCTTAGGTCTGCTTCAGATTTGTCTGAGAAAGGGCAGAAAGGACATGCCCCCAGGAAGGAACAAGCCCCAGCCGTGGTGACTCACCGGTAGAAGTGATTTGCCACCAGGACTGATATTCTTGCATGCTTATCACCAACCAACATTCTCTTCCTCAGCCTGGCTTCAGACAAAGGATCATTTAACATTTCTGTATTAACTCTAAACATTCTCAGCATTTCTGGGTGTTCTGGACCTTGTAAGCCATCTTCTGTAGGATCTGAGGGTGTCTACTGAAACACAGACAGCACATAGCCATACTCATCTAGATATGAACTTCCTGGGCCCTAAGTATTTAACAAAATACTACTTTAAGTAGTGCAGAGGAGGCACTCTGTGTGTTCTTGATTCTGCCAACTCTGCTAAATTTTATTTTGTGTTTTCTTTCCCCCTGGACGTCAGTTATTGGTTTATACAAAACTATAGGCAACGTATTTCATTTATTTTTTACAAGTACCTATGTCAAGAAGAAAAATTCTAAGATATCCTAATCTATTCAAATCTTAATGATAAAAGGTGTTTTCATGGTCTTTTCAGAGACAATATAACAGAGATTTTCTAGTAAATCCTGACCAACTGCCAAGGATGCCATATGAAACAAACTTTTCTGAGATGAAGCTCTGTGTGGATGGGAAGTGCTCACATCTGGAGGAATTCTTGATTTAAACATGAAAACTATGGTGTGGTCCTACAGAGGAAGGCTATGAATGTTTTGACCCTAGGTGCTGCTTGTAACCCACATCTGACCTAGCTGAGAATTAAAAGTTGGTGCCTTCCATGCAGGCTGGAGAAGCAGATGCTCAGTGATACAGAATTGATCTCCAGCATATGTCCAGTGCATCTCCAAAACATTCTTTCATAAAACAATGTTTTACAAGTAGGGCAGGAAAGAATTAGTGTTGGAATTAAAGCATTTGGCCAACACCTCTGCAACTGCCATCTCAGCTAAAGACCCCTGTAAGTGTACTCGTTGGAGAATGTACTTCCTTGGGGCCTGCACAGGTGATGTCTAGTTATAATCAAGGCTTCAGTGAAGTTTGAGCCTACACTGGCGACTATGAAGGTCTTTTAGCCATTACCTGGCACTACAGAAGGTGGAAGAAAAAACAATGCAGAAATACTTCAGAT
>QWTY01040973.1:0-16141 GCA_008033365.1 Pseudorectes ferrugineus | reverse complement strand
GGTTGTCTCATAACCCCCAGTGACTGGAGCAGCCCTGCAACCTTGCTAGGGACACTATAATTTATAGTGAAAGCTGAAGTGGTGCAGAAGATTCAGTCTTCAGGTTTTGATCTTGGGTGCTTTCCAGGGTGAACTCTGTGCATTTCCACAGAGATCTTGTTGTTCCCATTGGCTTTTTTCTGGCCTTTTCTTGAATTAAGTGAGAGCAACTATTCTCAGTGTCTCATACCGAGTAAACTGGGAAGTCCATGCCTTCTACTTCTGCCTCATATCAAAGTTTGCTACCCATAGAATGAAAGATAAGGGAGTTTGTTGTTTTTTTTTTTTTCCTGCCAGGGAATGTGTGGGTAGGAAAACATCTAATCTGTCAAACTCTTCATGACTAATAAATATTAACTGCTTCAAGTATTCTAATTATTTCAATTTTTTAAAATCTGTGGCCAACTACTTAAATATTTAACCATCTGCCAAAAAGCACTCTTGGAGGTTTATTCTACAACATAAAGGCACTGTTGTTGAAAATGGAAACTTTTAATATAGTGTTTAGATTAATCTGATGTTGATTTTTTTCTTTGCTGATGAAGAAGGTGTTTTAAATTTTCTCAGGGTCTCCACATAACGACACTCCCAGTATCCTCTAAACATTCCTCCATTTGAACGTGCCTGAAGATCAAATTGGCACAGAAAGGTTTAAAAATTCCCTGTGTTGGGATATTGGACAGTTGGTTAACTCATGTTGAAGGCAATGGAGCTGGCCACAGGATATGCCCATTGCCTCTTCTGTGTGATGCAGTAACCAAACACAGTAGGATGCAGCAGAACAAGAATAATGATACTCATTTTCAATTCAAGCTTAGCAAAGCAGATGTATGCCAGCTGGGCTTCCAGCTCCTGGTCTTCTCACTTTCACTTTCTTTTGCATTCTTTGCTTCTCTTGATCTGGCAATGTCTGTAAGACTGATGCCTTGGGGGGAAAAAAGGGAGAGAGAGAGACTTTGAAATCCCAGGCAGCAAGTAGGAACAATCCAGACAGCAGGTGATATTTCAAAGCTTCAGGTCAAGAAGAGTCATTAAGCCCTGAGGCCTTGTATCACTTCAGATCCCCAGAAATCTTCTGAATTCCAGAAGCTTCCTGACCTCTTTAAAGGTAATAATGAATAATCAATACTATATTTGATCTCTTGCATAAAGGCACTACAACAAATGGCACTAGGTCTTTTGAAAGAAAGAATAACATTTTGATCTTACATTGTAAAATTGCCATGCTCAAGACTACCTCCTGGCTCACAGGCTTAATTATGTAATGACATCCAGCTGGACTACAAAGGGCTCTTGCAGAAAGCCAGGCTCCTCTGGGAATAAAGTGTCTGATAGGAAATGTTTAGGCTCAGAGATCCTCTGGGACAAAATGATGTTTCTGAGGAGGATCCTATGTTGTATCACTTTTATGGTGTTCTACTTATGACAGGGCAATCAAAACAAGTCTATTTTCAATGCAAAAGACACTGATTTTCTATGGAGACAGTTGCACCAACACATGAATAAAACATTGTTTTAGTGAGATTCTCTGAAGGGTTACAGAAGTGACGAATGTAAACTTACTTTCCTCCTTTCACACCAGTTATATGTTGCCTCCATTGTTATATTATTATTGTCTACTGAGGGACAAAAGGTGAGTTACACCAGCTTGACCTGTCCCCTCACTAGTCAGGGAAAGTAAGAATGTATTTTGGCTATGGAATAAACGGTATTGTATTACAGATGTCTGAGCACATGGCGACTTATGAATGTGCATTTGTTATCCAACCAAGGCAAGGAGCCCTGCCTAATTGAGGAAGAAGTCCTGGAGAGGTGACTGCCTCCTTTCAAGATGTTGAGGTAGTATTTATTTTTCTTTCTTTCTTTCTTTCTTTTTTTGTTTCCTGGTGAAAGCTCTGAAAATGCTCATTTTATTAGTTAGGACACGGGGATGCCTGCTACATTGGGTAAGGTTTAAATCTGAATTACATGTGGGACTTGCACGTCTTCCTTGTTGTCTGGGTTGGGATATGTACATCTTTACTGGTTTATATAACAGTTTTCTCTTGTACATAATGAAGCGCTAAGTATGTACAGCCATGGGTCTGGAACTTGAGGTTATAGTATTCCCACTAACAGTGCACCAACAGTGTTCTACAACACAAACTCTCTAGTATTGATCCACACATGGACTTCATGCTATTCCTGCCAGCAAAGTCCATTAGTGCAGTGCTGACTCTGGTCATGTGTTGTATTAAGCTCCGAATTCAGTGAAGAGGTAGAGCAGGGCAGCTTTGCTTCCCATCATTTTTGGCTGAGGGTAAGGACTAAATGATGCTTCACAAGCAGTGATTTCACAGGTTCTCCAGATGAAGGGTCCTGCTTTTATCATCTTTAATGAGACTAACAATTCTGTTCTCTGCTTATGAGGTACAACAATTACTTGCAGGTCATTTCCTTCTTTTTTTGTTCACTGTACTTGCAACTCACTGGGTAAAAATTAGAACGTACTGTTATGACTCTTGTAGATATTTCTAAATTCAAATCAAGAGAGAACAGTTTTCTAACATGATCAGAAACCTACTGTTTTCTTAAGTCTTAGGGACAGGAGCACTGACACCAAGTCTGGTAGACTCCTGTTAAATCACATTTCAAGCATGCTCTGCTTTCCCAGTCCTGTGTCTTCCTCGAGTGAAGTTCGCATCCATATTACTATTAGAAACAAATATTTATGGAGGCAGGTATTGCATGGCAAGAAAGTATAGCGCAGGAACAAGTCCTAATGTTGGACCAAAGGTCTTTGTAGTTGGTGAGGACACGTACAATGACTTCACTGAGCTGCCAGTCTGGCACTGTTAGCTTGAATCTATTTGCTCTTTTCAGCTCCTGCTCAAAGACAAAGGCTGCATAGCTGTTACCACTCTCCACTGACTGTGCTGTATTCTTAGCGTGCTCTTTTCAGTCTCTTGACTCCAGTTTTGTCCTTTCCCTCTACACAAACTAGTCAGATCTTCCTCTGTGAGTATCCCAGTTCAATGGGATCTTCCAGAGCGGCTATCTTCCTGAAAGATAGGTATGCAAGACAAAATTGTCATAATCATAGAAACAGAATTATGACAGAAGAACAAAATGTAAAATATGTCTAATATCTAAGCTGTATTATTTATAATTCAGTGTTAATTATCTCCCATTTCTGAATATGCTAGGTTTTTTCTCGCCTTTCAGTAAATTCTGCTATTCACTGTCAGGTTTTATGTGTATGTATATGCATATTTGTGTGGGGGTCATATATATACATGGATGGGAGGAATATATAGAGAAAGATAAGCCACAATTTGCTTTAAGGTAAATTTATTGTGTTACTGATAGCTGAAGCAATAAATGAAGGGAAATTAATATATAAAGAAATAGAATTATGAATGGTTCTATAAGGCCAAAATAAAGGAGCTTGTACTGGCTTTCTATTTCAAAGAAAATTCCATGACTGTGCATCTAATAAACTCTTGAAAGTCGAGACGCCAATGTGGTGGAATGCATTGACAAGGAATGTAACCCTCTTTCAACTGGTGATAGATTTTCTGTAGATGATATCAGTAGGCACAGCAGAAATGAGATGCAATGTATTCCTTCCCTGGAAGAGAGCTGCAGCTTTTGACTTCTGTGACTGAAATTTTTCACTCTCTTTTCCTTGCTTTGATTGTCTGGTTATGCTACCAGCTTCATGGGAGCTTTTTACTTAGGGTTGATTTTGCCCCCTCTCTCCATTTTCCCTCCATCCCCCAAGACCCCAGTATTTCCTTTCATGCTTTGGCTGAAAGTAAGTGGAACTTTCTGACTGTCAAGCATAACCAAAACAAAACTTCATCTAAATGTTAAACAAAAATCTAAAAGGGCTCAGTCATGCCCTCTAAGTCCAGATTCAAAGCTCTGATCTGGATGGTTCTACCTGTCTCGAAGGAATCTTTACCAAGAAACAGCCTTTCTCTTCTCTGTGATCAACTGTGTAAAAACATACCAGGCTTTTCTCTCACACTGCCTAGTCATCTTTCTAAAATCCTATTTAGACTAAAAAAAATTGCAAACAACGTACTGCAGGCAAGATTTTCTTTAAATAAAAATGTATTTTATAAGAATAGGGATAAAAGAGTTAAAAAAAGTAAAACATCGTCCATTCCAAGCCTTTACATTTTGAAAACATTGATGAGATTAGTTTTCCACAGTTTTACCAGCACTACTTTTAAGCTTGCTTCCCACGCTGTTGTGCAAGTTACTTGCAGACTACTCAGGGATACAAATCCTCACCAAGCCTGACTCCTAGTGCCTCTGACAAATGCTTATGCTGTGAAAGAAGAGGCATTCAGCTGCCCTGGGTTGAGCAGGCTGTGTCAGACATCCCCAGAGAAGTTACCATGAAAAGAAACTTCAAAACTTTGTTTAAAGTGAGGGCTGTTAATCAAGGCCTTGGTGCTCTCATTAGAGAGGGGAGGAACCATTTAAAGTCGGGAAGCTGCAGTATTATGAAAGTCATGAAATCGAAATGAACGCATCTTTTGCCAGCTGGTTTCACACCCCCAGTTGGCAATCTACAAAGGTTTAGAGGGGGAATTAAATCCATTTTTCAACAGATATGACTATTTTTGTGATTATCATATAGATTCCATGAGCTGCACTTTGGTCCTATCAAGACAGGAAGGCAGCTGCATGAGAGGTGGAAAGAAAGAAAATGATTAAGATGAAATCACCACCAACAGCTATCACGGGCAGGGAAGGCAGCGTTGGATCCCAGCCACAATACCTTTGCAACCTGGTTTGAATGGGCCTGATGGGATGCCATAATGTAACCTACACTGAACAAGGTACGTGGAAAGCTGTCTGACATGGGGCTCTATTTCAAAGAAAAAATACAGATTCCTTCCAGGCTCTAATTGTTTTTATTTTGCTTGTTTTGCTCTTGGGGCTAACATTGCCTTCAATAAAATGAGATTAAAAAAGTAGAGTGAAATAACACTCCAAACCAGATTCAAGAGAGAAGAACTTGGAGGGGAAAGAGATTTTCTCAGCATCAGTCTTTAAATCAGCTAAAAGGTGAGAAATAAATGGTGACTGAAGTTTCTCATCAGTCTATGAGGTACAGTTCTGTTCTAATTTGTTGTTTTGTTATTTCCTGGTTTGTTCAGTTTTTTCCCCAAAAATCACTGGCCACCTCAGTCCATGAAGTATTATTAGGGTTGGAGGTGATTTTGGTCAGGAGACTGCTGCCTTATTCTGAACTGATGACTCAGCTCCCACCTTTATCAGCTCTGGGCACAATCTTACCCTCCAAGCATGACGGAGTTTCCAACTGAAGAACCAATTTGTTTTGTCTATCAAAGGTCAGGACCAAGTCCTCAGCTGTGAACTGCAGGAATATAAATACTTTCTGGCAATTGGACTTTTGTTGTCTGGTATGTCTTCCTAGCCAACAATTGTGGCGCCTGCTGTTTCTGACAGCAATTTCCCCAACCCCTTTTGGATTACCAGAAATTCATCCCTGTGCAAAGAGCACATGTACCTCTTGTGGTCCCAATTTGTGTCCTGTTGTGATTATTTAAGAAGTGCCTGGAAGCCTTGTAGGGACACAGTCATGGGATGAGCTAAAGATTAGTTTCTATTTACTGCAAAGGACTAGAAAGTGTCATAGCAAAGCACCCGTGTCAGGAAAGCAGAGAACAGCCAACTGTAGCACTCCAGCTGCCTCCCCAGTGGTCTGACCTGAGTGCTCAAAATGGCTCTGGCTGCACAAACAGGTGGAAGATCAGTGTTTTTCATGTCAAAACAGAGAAAAGGAAGGTTGAGAAGGAAAGAATAAAATAAATTACCTATTGGAGCTCTCTTAAAAAGTGTACTGATTTAGTCAACAAAAAGTGAGGAGGACTACCCATAAACCCCAGGCATTTGTTTAGTGGTTGCTGTCTGTCTTTAGTTCTTCTGTCTCATAAATGGCATATCAGATCTTGAAAGCTTTCTAGGCTCCCTTGTACTACCCCATTTCTCAAAAGATCTAATGTGTATTTGTTCTATCAAGAAATAGAAATAAAAATAGCAGGTCATGGCTTTAGAGATGGGTTTTAGAGACTTCTCTTTAATTCTAGCTAGACTCTAGAGGAGTCCTTGTTAGGCTAGCCAGACTCTGGAAGACTCCATTGATTTATCCAGAAAAAGTGAAGAAAAATACCCACAGTCTTTTGTTGCTGGCTTGCCAGTTATTGAATACTATACAAAAACTGCAGATCAGTAGTACACAACCTCTTCAGAACCCATGTGTCATTCTGACAGCTTTCCAGGACCGAGGGGGGCAGACCTAATCTGCATACACATTAACATAAATTTACATAGGAATTGAATCAGAGATGAATGTGCACAGTTGTTATTATTGTGTATTTACAATAAACTTCTCTGTAAGTGTTGACAGCACTTCACAAAACAGAGAGGAAGACAAAACATTCTTTGAGAGTCAAAGAGTAAATGAAGCACCATTTTCCTGATAATGGTTCTTCATGGCTTCCCAAAAATTTGATATGGCCACAGGCATTGAGGAATGCAGCTTTGAGGCTCTCAGATGGCAACTGCACTTCCATGAATGGCAAAATAAACCTGATTTTCCACAGACAGGACCTTGCTGTGGTCTGTGGTTGGAGAGACTGATTTTTTCAGGGACAGAGATAAGGATTATGGAATTTCCGCATCCTCCTCCAAGACTGTATTTCAACACCTACTTTTTTACTGGTCCACATGAGTTCCACCTCCCTCTGTACTGCAAGAGGAAAGGTTTCACTTGTCTCATGTTTTTGTCTACTTGCTGTTTATCCACTGGAACTGGCATTTATGAGTCAGAGGTGTGTTCTGAGCCTGTGCTGGAAGAGGGGTTGCAACTTCAGATTCAAGGGCAAGACAGGGAAAATTTTCTATCTCCTAATATGGAAAAGTCAATGTTGCACAGTAGGATTACAAGTACGACTCTTTAATTCCAAAAGAAAGAACCGTCTCCGAAAAGACTTTTAAATAGATGAGTTTTTGATATGAAGCAGAAGGAAAACATTCTAAGGTTGATTCTCCCCCCAAAAATTAATCTGCAATGGGCATTGACATTTAATAACATGGCCTGTAGCATCCCTGGCCATAGAAGATCCTGGGAAAAGCTCCAAACTGCCAACACAATTGCTGGATAAGCCAGCCTAATGGACCCAGAGGGCACTGCCAGAAGAAATATCCCCTTTAACTTTCAGCCATGGTGATGCTATGCATTCATTACCAAGGAGGTGGAAGAACAGCACGATGTGCTTGAATAAATTGTTCAGTGTACTTGTTTTAGATCATGGAGTTAACTGTTATTTAGGGTTATTGCACTCAATGCCTTTTCTCTTTAGAAAGTGCAGAATAATAAGGAAAAGGATGTCCATGTCCAGCACAGGCCTCTCTATACTAAGTTTTTTGGGGTTAAGTTGTTCAGGATAGGGAGGGAAATTAATTAAACCTCAAAAGCATACACCTGTCAGCTCAGATAAATCTGATTTAGACCCAGGGTTGAATGTGGCAGCTCAGGAAACATTTTCATTAGAACTAAGTGGATTCCAGCAATGGTTTGAGGGTCAGAATTGACAGAGGTATAAAACGGAGTAAGCCCTTGCAACCTTTATGGGAAATGTACCACTATGGGTACCTGGTGTTGTTCAGAACATCTTTTGGCAGTTCTGACGTCCATTAGGACCTTGGGAATGAGAAAAAAGTGTCTGTGAGTTGGGGCTCACAGTCCCAAGCGTTTGCCATGGAAGATAAACGAGTCACCCTGCATCAGCTACTGCTCATATGTGAGTTCTTAGCCCACAATGAGTATGAAGTACTGCAATTTATCCTAACCTTTTCTGACTCCAAGTTATCTCTGTGAGCCTAGGTCTGAAGACAGGGACAATGGCCTTTTTAAATACTTCTCCAGGAGGTGCAACTTTAGGCTGTAACTAGACCTAGAGAAACAGGACACTGATATAGTAGCACATGTTTCTTTGTCAAGTTTTTCTGGGCTGTTTGATTTGTTTGACTGGCACATGTCTCTTTGTCAAGTTTTTCTGAGCTGATTCAAAAGCTCATATTTTATACTGTATGAGTCACTTTTCTATTGGTACTCTAAAATAGGAGAATGAAAACCATTCTCTTGCAAATCTTGGGACAATTATTTGCCATCCTTAAACATGTTCATGCCTGAACAAGAAATCAGAAATAATATTATCCCTGTGAATCAGAGTATCCCAACTCAGGACTTTTGCTTACAAATCTTCTCATAAATTATTCAGCCAGTTCCAATTTTGGTGACTCGCTGAAGAGAATCTAGGTCATAAATTGATATATCCTAAATTGGGCCAGTGACAGGGTAGATTATAAAAGCACTTTTACTGCAGATCCCCAGGTCCTATACCCTGTTGCAATAAATACTTAATTTTTTTATGGAGTGTGAGAGAAATCCAAGAGACTGGGAAAGCTTTGGGTTGAAATACACTATAGACTAGTGGTAACGTTTCCTGGGAGAGACAGGCTCAATTCCCTGGTCTAACTCAGACAGAAGAGGGAGCTGAAACTAATCTCCAACCTCCCCAGGGACAGATCCAACCGCAAATAGACAGGAAGGTGGTCAGGTTTCCTCCAGGTGCTTTCTGTGAGGCACCCATCTAGGAGACAATTTCTGGGAACATGAATGTGGGGCAGAGGAATGCTTAGTTTGAAAGTGCAGATACAAGCATCAAGCTCCTTAGAGCCAGTGTATCACATGTCTCCAGCAAGTGAAACGTAAGGTAATTCCATCGCGTAATGTTAAGCATCTGTAAGCTTAGTTGACCAAATGGGAGGAGTCTGGAAGACCTAAATTTTAATTCAAGTGCCTAACACGGCAGCCTGTTACTTTAGCCTGTTTGGGAGTTTAGTATCATGTGCTTTCATGTTTACTATAATCTTTTCAGCTCTTATCCCAGATTGCTATTTTGAGCTAACCTCAGTACCCACAGAGGGCTCCATGACCCATCCACCGACTGCTGAGTTTGCTATGAGACTAACTGCAACTCTGAGCCTGGTTTTCCCTCCCATCTGGCAGCAAAAATGAAGTGCTGCTGACTGAATGACCACTGATTCTCTTGGAAGCAGAGCTATACAAACAGCAACAGCCAACTCTGTCACCATTTGTGAGGATTTGTAGCTTGGGCCCTGAGACATCTGGCTGAGATATTTACGCAGTCCCGTATTGCACTCACTGAGGCTCTGCGTTCACATCTGGAGTCTAGACTGAGTGACTCTATGGGCTGGCCTTCGAGCCTCTGAACAGCTCATGTCCCCCTTCTTCTCCAGCTTCGTCTTTTTAGTGCTTTATTCATTTATTTATTTGCTGTAGGTGCTTCTATCTCATCTCCTTAGACATTCCTGTCACAGCCACTTGAGAGCGTCAGGGAGGCATGGCAGTGACTGACAGAGACCAGGTAAAAGCAGGCGGGATGGGCAGGGGGAAAAGGCTGTGTTGTGGCAAGGCTTCGATCCCATGGGTGCAGTGATGGAAGATGCCTGGAGCTTGATTACGCTGTTTCTTCGGAGTTCTACAGCTGTGCTGTGGGAAATGACAGTGCTCAGCTGCACAGTTTGCATTCAGCACATGTGACAGGGAGCAGGGGTTTCTGTAAGCTTCTAGAGGTGACCAAGTGGTTGAACCAGGCCCACTACCTTGGATTAGATTATCAGGGAGCTGCAGGTACCACCTTGGCCATCAGAGCTGTTCTGTCTCAAGCTGGTTGAAGTTGGTCCCCATTCATTTTCTCAAGTCTGAAAAGGACACGGTGGCTAGTGTTCAGTAGGCTAAATGTAATGATCTATCTAAACATTGGCACAGGGACAGATGATGCATCACAGGTCCCCTGGGAGAGACTTAGGAATCTAAAAGAGACATCTAGGTTCAGAAAATTAATCCCTTCAGTTAGTCATATGTTCTGCCTCTGTGCTTAGTTGTGTACCGTTTTGAACATGGGATGCTAAAAACTTTACCCTGTGCTGGTGCTGTACTTTGAAAACAGGATAATTCCTGCTGATCTGACTGACACTCTCCCTGGCAGAATTGGCAGTTGCTGTCTGCCCTGGGAGCAAATCCTCTGAAATGTTGCTGCCCTTATTCCCAGCCTCAACCTAATTTCTTTCCCTTGGGCCTTTAGTCCTTGCTTCTTTCCCTTGCTCCTCTGTCTGTCCCATATTCTCCTTGTAACAGTTTTTCTTTGTTTTAGATTTCCTGGTTGCCTAAGAGCCCTGTCTGCCACTACTGAAGAAATACTGCTAGGGTGTCAAGGGCTAAGTAATGCTGACAACAGTGGGGTTATGACCTGGAAATGCAGTGGAGAAAAGGAATTGGCTAGTAGTGAAAATAATCATAGTGCTTGAAAAGATGGGTACTACAGATGTACCTGTTTGTGTATCTTACATAGATAAACCAGAATCTACATTAAGAGAGAGTCACAAACTGTAGAATTTCAGGCACTGAAATACAGTTCAATTGACTCTTTAAAAGAGGGTGAAAAGGGTTTTCAGATATTCTCTGTGCACGCAAAGCAGCCAGCAACAGCATGATGGCAGTTCTAAGTAAAGGGCCTTAATCAGAGTATATAAAAAGACTGGAATGATGTTTGAACAACATGTCCAGCTCCCAAGCATTGTCTCTTTCCTGCTATCAATGACACCCATTGTGCAATAACAACATTTGCACAGAGATATGTCCCCTTTTGTGCACAGAGAATATATTGAAGCAGCCATAGGGCTGCACTAGCCTCAGCTAGAAAAGTCCCCAAGGGCCCGTCTGCCAGCTGCTGACTGATGCAGAGCTGCTGCTGCTGATAATAGGGTACATGTGCTGGCATGGAGCTGAACTAGGCAATCTGGGGCACAGTCAGATGTGCTCAACAAGGATCAAGTTCAAACCTGTTTAAGAAGTTAGTTCCCGTCAGTGGTGATTTAAGCTAAGTAGCTTTGCTGTGTATTGGAAAGGACAAGGAATGCTCACATAGTCAGCTACTTCATCTTGGCTGTCACTGTGGTGATTTCAACACAGCCAGGGGAGTCAGAAAGACAGCAAACAGCTGAGATCTGTGACATCCTAAATCACGCAGACACAAGGTGCTAAAGGTGTATTTCCATTAGATGTTTGCCTGCTTGTATGTAGCAGAATTATGCTACATACTTCACTTTCTCTATCTGAGCAGTAGAAATCCAGAGGTGTGAAAGCTTCTTTTAGGATGTAGATCACTGTTCCACACTGAAAATGGTTATTGTTAGTGGAATGTTGCTGATCCATTCAGGAGCAGGCAAAATGTCAGTGTAGGTGAGACTAGAAAATGCTGATTTTTTTGCCGTAGAGATTAACGTACCATCATTGGAGAGCAAACATAAATTCCCCCAGTCTACTAAATGCTCTCACCGGAGAGGAAATTAAAAAATGATCACTGCAATGTTCAAGAAACATAAATACACTATTAATTAGGCAAATGAGCACTGTAAATGACATTTGTGTTAATGTCATGTAAATTTATCATCAGCCATGTTCCTCCTAGAGATATCTCACATGTGCTAAGCAGGATATACCATTGTGTGAATAGTTCACACCATCCAGTATCACAGAGATTGGCTATATTGTTTTCCAGGCTTAGAAGCCAGAGTTGGCCTTGTATCAGAACAGTCATATTGTGAAGTTGCTGAACATAGCTCCTCTGTGTTTCCCAAAATTACTCAGTTCCTTCATCCGAAGAGCATGTTGCACAGCAGGAAACACAACTAAAGATCTCCCCAGTGATTATTGCCTCCTGGAAGAACTAATGCCATATTCATTCTGATGGAGAAACTGAGTTCCAGAGTAGCAGTTTAGCTCTTATTTAGTTTTTTTTCTGGGAGATGCCCAGTGAGGGCGCCTTCAGGTAGATCCACAAAAGTCTTTAAACCCTAGGTAGACCCTTAAACTATAAGTAAAATCCAATTTCAAGATTCCAGCTGGCTGTGTCAACAGGACTTTGGAAATTAATAATAATTTTTAAAAAATGCAGAGTAACTAAGTACCTTTCTGACTTGGACAAACTATGACTAAAGCAAAGATGACTTCTTCCTGGAATAATTTGTTCTGTCTGCTGAACAATCACTTTATTATTATTTACTTTACCACTTTATAGTGAAGTGGCAGTTGAATAAATACGAGGAAAATGGCTTCAGTCTTGTTAGCCTGGCAAGGATCCCACTGACCACAATAGTACTTTACCTTCGCATGGATTAAGAGAACAGCAGGATCTGAACAGCTGGCCACTTAGTTGGTATTTCTAAACCTATAATAAGTCAGTGCTGAATGCAAGTATCTTGTAATCTGAATACAGAGATCCTATAGCATCACTCAAGGCCTCTTGAAGGCAATGCATACAACGTACGAAAGGAAGCTGTAATCTATAATGCCACAAATCCTTTATGAGGATTATCTCTCTTTTCTCATCTGGCATCAGAGAATTACATGTAATATAGACACATAAATGGCTTAGTCACAGAAAGATCCTTTAGAAAAAGGTAGCAGAGAGGAAGTTTTGTTTGTTTCTGAGCCAGAGAGAAGAGGGAAAGCTCTGCAAATGACAAGCATATCGGAGCTGAAGTCGTGTTTGGGTTCACTTGGGAGAATTTTCCAAGAGAACTGAATCCTCACAGCCTTGTTTTGCATGTAGTCATTTACAGCCGTGCAAAGGGAGGCTTGTGCGTCCATTTCCCTAAACTCAGCCAGTCTGCCTGAGTGTCAGGGGCTATGGGAAGTGTAATACAATGATTAAACCCTGTAGTTCCACATTGGCCAAACAATAGCCATAGATTTGAATAATTTGAGCTCAGGATAGGATTGCTTGATTTATGAGGCTCAGTTGCATACCTAAACAGATTTACTCATTGCAGAGCCAGCCTAGATTAATCTTTAGTAGTTCTCTCCTACTGCCTTCACTTATTTTTCTTTAAAGGACCCTGCTGGTTTCTCCAAAGACAAAACTTACTTAGTATGATGCAGTTTCCCTGTTTGAAACTTCTTTCCTTGTAACTCCTACCTATCTTGTCTCTTTTTCCATGTGTGAGAGTCTAACCTAGCCTTGTACACTTACTCTAGTTACCTTATTCCACTCTTCTTTACACCTGCCTATCTTCATATTTTTCTTCTTAAAGTCTTACTCTGGCTTTTTTTTTAATTAACAATACAGAAGATTCGGACTTTCCCTTCTACGAAATACTTACAACATCCTTTCCCTCTCCACTTACCAGCCAATTACCAACCCTTTCCATCCTTTCATGTCTAATTGCATCTCTAACAATACTGGATCTGTTGTTTATTGTCTATAAGCCAATGTCAGGGGCTGTCTTAGACCCTCTCCAGTCCAGCCTCTACATTTCTCATTTATCTCAAACCACTCTCGCCAACCTCTCTAAAGATGGTAGAAGGACATATTGGCATACCTTGATATTGTAAAAACCTATTTTTGTATTCTCCTGTTTTGGGAACTGATTAAAATCACACCAACATTAATGAAGACTTTCCATTGATGTAATGATCCTTTGATGAGGACCAGCAAAATCTTACACTATGTGAGTCAGAGTTCAAGAAGGAATTCCAGTATTTTCTTTCATAGATGGCTCATTTCCTGTAGCTTTCACACTGTCCTTTCCACTCGACTGACCTCTGTCTGATCGTATACAATCTCCTTTATATTCCCTCTTACAGGATAAGTAGTTGGATGTGCATAGAAGAATGTTCCATTTTCTGAAAGAATTTCTTGGATTCCCTGAAGAGATTAGTTCAAAATTTTAATTAGGGGCATTGGCAGAGTTCCCAAATGCTGGTATATTAGGCTGTGGTTTTAATTTTCATCACCCGTTTTGGTTCATATACAATGCATAGGATTTCTGATGAGTAGTTTACTTGAAATGATGCACGTTTTGTCCCTCCAGTTTTTGTTCATCCCGTTAATACAGATGAGTCATGATTGGCAGCAATGTCTTGTTTTTTCCTTCCAAAGCGTGGGGAGGTTGCCCAATATTCTGAGGACAATTGTCCAAAAGATGTCAAAGTTTGAAGTGACCAGTAAAAAGTTCCACTAAAACTCTGGAAGGCATACAGGATGCAAGTGTCATTAATTAAGCTCTAAAAACCTACAGTGCTGTGGGAACCTGGCATAAAATACACAAGCTGAACTTTGTTTGCAACTTCCTTCTATTTAGGAATTCATTAAAGAGCTGAAGCATTTGCAGAGATTTCAGGACCCAGTGCTAGAATGGCTAATTGCTGGCTCAGTCTTTTGTATACAGTGCAGCACATAAAAGGACTGTGATCAAAGAATGCAGGTGCTGCTGAGGGCAATGAGAATGCAAGTACAGTGATTGCTTGCCGGATACAATATATAACGTTTCATTTAGCTGTGCTTTGCTTTGGTCCATGATAGGATTTTGCAGGAATTGCTGAATGATTTTGACTGGAGTGATTTAGCAAATGCATTGTTTAAGCAGAACTAAAAATTTATACTTCTTCTTTCATCTTCCTCCTGTTTTTTTACTCTTCTAGCACCTGAGGGAAACATAACCACTACTGCAGATCTTACTTAGATGAAGGCTTTAGTAAATTTAAGTTGGTTTCATCTTCTTCGGTATGTGAGAGGTGGCTATCACAGGTAATTTTTGCTGGATCCATTATCTTGTAGTGGAGGAGAGTGAAGTTACACAGTACATCTTAGCTTACATATCTTCACAGTGAGAGCAGAAGTCACAAATAATTTTATGGCTATATTTACCATACCTAGATTTTCTTCAGTTCCCACTCTGTTCTTATCCTGCCAATCTTTTCATATCTTGTTCTCATCAAATAGCAAAGAGAAGTCTATTGTGAAGCTTTCTCCTTTTTTAACAACCATCCTATTTGATCACCCCCCAAAAATAGCACAAGCCATATGAAACAAGTGGAGCTGTGGACCCTGTCTTGGAGAGCATGCATGAGTAATTAAATAACATGTCCTTCTGTCACCATTTTTGCAGGGAAGGGGATTAAAATCTGTGTTCACAGGCTGAGAGCAGGTGTCTGTGATGAGACCCCATGCTGTGACATGGATGCAGCACATTCTTACATGAAAAGCCCTGGCTGATGAAATGACCACAGGAAGACAACATGGAACCCTCCCAGCACAATCAGAAGAAGCTTAATTAAGCTCTGTGGTTAATTTTAAAGTGAGTGTGTGCCTGTTTTAGAAGAGCATTAAGAAAACTAAAAGCATGGCATTTTTAAAAATTATATTCTGGTCTTCCTGACATTCTTCAAGCAAACTGTCTTGTTTCTTGCATGGTCAAATGATACAGTGACTCAGAAATGAACACACACGTGTTTACGTAGATGGGATTTAGTAACTTGTCCAATGTGGTTTTAGAGGTTTTTTCCTTAGCTGTGGACATTTTTTTTCTTTGGCAGAAGGCAGCACTGAACCCACAGTTTCTGCAGTTATTCTCGACACAGTTGTTTCAGTTGTAATTATATGACTGAAAGCATACAGAGACTACAAATTCCCTATAATCTTGTTAGAACTTTCATTAGAGAAGGTAAAAAAATAATTGGCAAACTCAGAAAAAAGATTAATGTTTGCGTTAGAATGATTACAAAAAAAAAAAAAGACAGTAGTACTGATGGCAACAGTACTTTGCCTTGTATCACATGTACTTTTCCACTTGAGAACTTGAAATGCTTTCCTGATTTCTGTGAGGCAACTCCAGAAATCCTTTACATGTACACATGCATGACTATGGCTATAACAGGGGCTGTAACAGTGGTAAAGCAGAGGTTTGAAACAAGAACCACTTGCTCTGACAATGCAGTGAGTCAGTGTTGAAACTGGAAAGTCGAGACTAAAGTACTCATGCCCACCTTAATGCAGAAAATGGGGTGAAGAACTGTAACCTAGCTAAATATGAATTGATGGAGTGACAAAGAACAGCTTAAAGCTCCATAGACACCCACCTTTGCTTTTCTCAGTCGAAGAATTTCCTCTTTCTTTCTGGTCTTTTTTTTTTTTTTTTTTTTTTTTTT
>QWTY01040970.1:0-23742 GCA_008033365.1 Pseudorectes ferrugineus | reverse complement strand
CTGTCTAAAATGTCACTTGATGAGGCTTCAATTAAAATTCAAAATACTTCTGTAAATGAAGGAAGATAGGAAAAATTAATTTCTACTTTGAAGTATTTTATTTGTTGTCTGCCCACAACAGTACTGTGCATAACTAGTTGAATTTCTGTCACAGTATTGGCTCAGCATCAGCAGAGAACATATAGCAATTTACTTCTTAAATGGTTAAAAATTTCAGGATCTAGCACTTCAAAGGCACTTTGACTAGAATGGAAAAAATTTACTTTGTAAAATCTTAGAAAGCTCAAATTGGCAATGTCTCTTTAATTGGCTTTAAAACATTTAATAAAAGTTTTATGATACAATCCTACCCTACAGCCACCATTAATCCCATATGGCTGTGAGAGATACCACGCAGCCTACGAAAGCTGGAAGAGAACATTTTGTTTTGTTTCCCATCTATTAGTGTTTACTAAACCAATTACAGGAGATCTAACAAATCATCTCAGAAAAAGAAGTTGCTGCAAGCTCCCCTTTCTTGTTATGACAGGCAGTCCCATGACTTATTCTGGGTTCTAGCCCCAGCTCTGCCCCAACAGTTTTCCCAGTCTTATGCAAACAAGGAATTGTTCACTTCTTTCTATTTCCTAATCCCAAACTGGATCACCACCATTTGATTTGCAGAGATGCTACACAATGCCTCAGAGAGAGGAGGTTAACATGAGGTTGCCTCATTGCACAAGATGACAGAAGGCATGGAAAAGTGGTGGGGTAGAAGGATGAGACTTTCATAAAAGGTAGATATTTGGGCATAAGCTTGAGTAAACCTGACTATGAAGTTCCAAAGGCAAGGTGGCAAGGAAGGTGGTATGGAAGTGATAGGCTGGTAGAGCTTGGCAGAATATGATATGTTTCACTATACATCAGGAGATTTCTCAATCTGCCAATGTACGTGTGAACATCAACAATTCAATGGCAATCTGGGAAAAGAAAAGCAGAAGATGAAAAAAAAATTTTGTCTGCAAAGCACACAAAAGAAATGGCCACTGCAAACTGAGAGCCTACTAAGAGGAAAAACCTGCCCTGTGGTCTGTGTGCAGCACCCTGGTACGAAATGTGGAAGGAAAAGTTGAACACAGATGTAAATCCCACCAGCCCTGATAAAAAGTCTGCTCATAAAGCACGGGCGCTCAAGTTCACATCCTTCGGCAGCACCACTCTGCTCCCACCCACACTGCCTTCCTCCTGGGCTGCCAGCTCCAGGACAAGGACCAACCCATGCAAAGATGAGCTTATCTGGCTCTTTAAAGCACTCTGGCACACTTTAAAAAGAATGCAGGTAGGCTAAAATGCATCAGTGGGATGTTTCAAAGCCTACTCTTCTAAATTCCCTGTTCCTTTGGACAGAGAGCATTGCCCACTAGCAGATGGCACCAGCAAAACCCACAATACCATCTGTTTCTAAAGCATCCACGGGAAATACCTGCAAGCAAAGAAACCAGCAGGAGGTCAGACTTTACCTGTGGGGTTCTCTTTACAAGCTAATAGTTCCCTCCTTGTGATGTTGGCTCCTGCCCAGGTGAGATGTACTTCAAAGGAAGAGCTTCCCCAGAAGGGACTTGTAGCTGGAAGTGCTGTGACCAAAGGGGATTGGCCACTTTGGGACCCTCATCTCCAAGCCTGTGTTGCTTTCACCCTTTTGAATAGCAAAAGATACAGAATAGAGACTGCAAGTGCCTGGTCCCTGCTATTTTATCTTGCAGCCATTTGACATGTGGTGTGCTGTGTAAAAATGATGTGTGTTTTTCACGCTGTCCCGACTGCAAGAAGGTGCTGGTGCAGCCCTGTTGCAATTAGTCACTTGTGTCTGCTTGTTGCTGGAGCCAAGGAAAGAAACAACATGCCAGTGAGGCTCCTAAAGCAGGTAACATGGAAAACAGCTGTTTATCCAGTGCAAGGAAGTAAAACGATCTTTCATCAGAGCTGAACTAAGAACTCCTGTACAGCCCTGAGATGGACCCAAGGGAGCTGTGTGAGGTTACGTGTCAAGTAAACACGGGAGTTGGCAGGAATAGTGGTGGTGCACTGAGGTGAACCCCTGACCAAGTTCTGCATTAAAAGGAGACAAGAGAAATCTCACATTTTTGGAACATGCTAAGATATGGTGATGAGTCTAACTCTGTCCCAAGAGCCTGATTCAAAGTAAGGGACTCTCAGTGAGTCCCTCCCCCTGAATCAGGAGTTAAAAAAACCCCAAACCTCAAACTCTTGAAACACATTTGTTGCATGATACAGGCAGTATCCTCCCAGGGTAGCTACCCCTATTCTGGGTGAGGAAGAGAGGTTACACAGAGGGAGCCACCACCACTGCTCGCTCGGGAGGCAGGAGGGGCTATGAACACACAATCAGCTCTTCTTGAGCTGTCCCTTCTGCCACTGCTTACTCAGCCCTGGGTGCAACACAAAGGGTATCTCCCAGCAGCATCAGGTGGATGGCATGCTGGAAATCATCAAGACGGGGCTTAGATTTGCAGGATGCCAAAGGGAAGGGCTTTATATTGGACAGGATCAAATAGCAGGCCAGACTAACTGAGGTGAGATATGAGGACACTTACTCAGGGCCAAAGGTTAATGCATCCCCACATGACAAGGGTCGGTATCTGAGGAATCCAGAGGCCACCATGCAGCTACTGACCTTTGGCTGGGGATCTGAGAGGCAGCACTCACCAGCTCCCAGGTCGGGCATGTGCCAGAGCAGAGAGAGTCAGGAGCACAAACTGAGACACTGTTGCTAGAAGAAAGTGATAAATCAGTAAACAGAGTGTCAGGGGGAGGAAATAAACTGGCTTCTGGCTCAATTTGCTGCAAGCCCTGCTAACATCAAACTTGAGCATGAAGACAGTGCCCAAAAGAGAGCAGGCTCATGAGACAGTGCCTATGTAAATGACACTGGTAAAGGACTAGAGGATTACCTTTCCAAAGGATTAGGAGGATTACTTTTCAAACTGAGCATCTCTTTCCCTTTCCCAGCAGTTTCTGATCCTCCAAAGGAGCTCCTCATCCTCCACAGGGATTTTCAGCTCATAAGTAACGCTCCCTGGATGCTAATGGAGCAACTCACTCCCTGGAGTGGACACCAAAAGGAAACAGGGCACATTTTACGGGTTGTACTTCCAGTGCCAGCCCCTCTCCTGCTGTGCCATAGGAAACGTGGCGGTGGTGTATAAATTGCCTGGCTAATTTGGCTCTCTGTGTGGCTGCTGCTTGTGGTACAGCATCCACCACAGCTTCACTCAGTGACTACAACCCAAACCAGAGGGGGGTTAAACTGCTGAGCAGGCTCTCGCTATTCGTACAGCCACCCACCCTGGAGGAGCACCCCACAGCTCCCAGCACAAGGGTGGTGGCAGTGGCATTCCAGAGGATGCCACAGCCCGGGGCTCTGTGCCTGTCCCAAGGTGGCACGGGGACAGGGATGGCCCGAGATGGCCATTGGAGGCTGGCCCCTGGGGAAGCCCCTGTGCCTCAGTGCAGCGCGAGCACATCTCCACAGCCATGGGAGTGGTGGGAAAGTAATCTGGAGCAGCTGCTGGCATTCCTCCTGTACCCCAGGAGCGAGCAAAGGCTTGCAGTGGCTTCACTTCTCCAATGTTACTAGAAGCAATGGAACAGCATCAAGGATACATAGGAATTTCCCTTTTATCTCAGCTGCAGCCACAGAGCATTTATAGGAAGCAGAAGGGATAAGTGACCCAGCCATCAAGTATTTTCCTAAATCTCTCCACAGGCACAAGTGGTAGGCACATTTTCTCCCTGTCCTCATGCTCTCCTTAGGGATCCAGCAGCAGTGCTGTACCAGTGCTGGAAAAGTCAGGCCAGATGAGGTCTTTGGAGGACAGATACTGCTTTTCAGGACTTGCAGTGAAGAGTTTCACTAAAAATGTACATATATCATATTCCCATCACTGCCAAGCTGTAAGTCTTGAAAGTTTGAAAGCAATCTTTGCTCTTTCAAAGAAGAATTTACCAAGATCTAGTCCTTAGCAGACATAAAAGTTATTGAAATAAAAAAAGAGCACATCACTTAAGTGTTTCATTGTTTGCAAAGTAGTTTACATGCACCAGTGGGAGCTAGGGAAAAAAAAGGTGCTTGCATAAAAACTGCTAGGAATGCCCATTACATCACATTTCCCAACAAAGCCCAGGCTGTTATCCTGGCAGTGATCAGCCTCATTGTGCAACAAACATCACCAAAGGGAAAAGATCACAAATGCTTCCATGTGAGAAATCCCTTGGTCACTAAGTGAAGGAATCACGCAGGCAGTGTAAGGTACCGCTCATCTCATCAGGTGTCCTCGAGAAGTATATTGGGATACATGTGATGATTATTGTGATAATCTGTGAAAATAGAATAAAAGGATGCTACAACTTTTTTTTTTTTAAACCAGAGAAGTGTTCTCTAGTTCAGCTTATATCATTTGTGGCAGAAGTAGCAAGAACGAAAAAAGCAATCTCACTTCATGTATAGGCCCTCTACTAAGCACTACATAGACCTTATTTCTTAGAGTTTAAAAGTGAAACTAGAAGTTTTCCTTGATATGTGTTAATTTATTATAGGTAATGGCAAAATAGAAAATAAATATTAGTCTTGACTCATGCTACCAAAATCTCTAAGCTAAGTAGTTGAAAATACATAAGCAGATATTCCACGTGCAGGACGGACACATGCTATTTTATGTGAGTTATTAAAGGACTAGGCTGAAAATATGCAGACTTTAAGACCGTGTTTTAAGAAATTTTAACTAAAAACACATGCAGAGTATGCATTCTAGCAGATAATTACATGGAGTGGAGCATGACTTATAGAGAAAATAGAAACTATAGCAACATTCACTTTTTATCTAACAAATACAAGTATTATAAAAGTACTTTCAATTTTCCTTTTAAAAAAAAGCTCATTTTTAAGCACTACAGGTCACCCACCTCTAGAATCTCACTAATCTAATCTACAATGTGTAAACACACCCAGATCAAGAAGATTCAGAAGAATACTATTTTTAACATATTCTCTTGTCCATAACAAATTAAAGAAAAGAAAAAAAAAGGGGGCAATCCGTGAATGTCCAAGAAAACATGAAACATAAATGATGACAAGGCCAGTCCTTCTCAATCAATGACTCTTTCTCCTTCCTTCCAAGAACTGGGGAGTCTATATTTAAAAACCTCACACATTTTCTCCTGTTCCCAGGGTACTCAGCAATTTGAGATAAAATGAGTAAAAGGGTGACCTCTTTACTTTAAAAGATCCCTGACGAGTTTTGCCCAGGTAAGGAGGCCGTTAAGTACTTTCTTTACCTGAGATTTCTGCAAGTTTTTAACAGCAAGAATCCTCAGATGTCTGACCCACTTTTCCTGCAAAAAACTTAGATCTAATTTTTCTTTTTATTTTTTTAATCTACTTTATTTGTGTGGAGATTCAGGGGGTGGGGAACAGAACACATATAAGGTGCTGCTTTTGAAATCCCTGCTCTTTACTTAGGTCTGAGATGACTAATGCAATTCTAAAACTCCGCACCATCAAGACGTGAATCACAAACCTACCTTAGTTGCTTCTGAAGGTGTTTTTGTGTAATTTAAGAGCTTCACTAGAGAAGGCAAACTTGTGTTGATAGGATGGCAGCACGCATTACTTACTAGTCAGGCCAGGCTGAAACTTCACTGTTTTTGTTTCCTAGAGAAGGAACTGAGATCACATCTGCATTTTATAAAAGCTCCTGAATTGTTACTGATCGACAACAACCAGCAGCCAACGCTTTGCCTCTAGAAACTTGCATTGTTTTGCAGTCAGGGTTGCTAGATACCGTGTCCTCGTAAAAAGTCTGGTTAAGTCATTTAAGCTCTGAAGTTGAGAACTGCGCTTCCCTGAACAGCTAACAGAAATTATTACTAACAAGTATTACATGTGACAGGCTCCAGGCTCCATTATTCGGCTTCCTTTGTTCTTCAAAGGATACTCATTATCAACTGAAAACCTGCTTGTATTTCTAGCTTCTAGGAAATAAGGTTTTTTTGAGTTAGTAACTCAGATGTAAAGGGAGAAAAAAATGCATTTCCCTATCTGTTTTCTGGGGTTTAATATAAAATCTGCAAAAGCACCAGAACAGTAGGGTAGAGCAGCTATAGGACTTTAAAAGTCTCCTGTGTAAAAGGTGTTCGGACTATTTGCTGTCAGTTAAGGTGCAAGGTTGGAGGCAAGGACTTGTAAAACCCTCTGCCTCTCTCCAATTTCTCAGGCAAGCACATTGGCTAGTTTTGTAAGGACCAGTCCAGCAGTGAAGCTGGAAGTGAGGTGACTTTTGCCTGTTACCCTGATGAGTGCTGGGAGCTTGTGCCTGTAGCAGGGCAGGAGTGCCTGGGGTGGCTGGCTTGCCTCGCGGGTGATGGACCACTTTTCCTGCCTGTTCCTAGAAGCACAAGTCCTTCTCCTGCCCAAGCTCCCCATTCTGTGAATTAGGGCAAGTCCATCAATCCTTCTTTCACAGTTGTCGTTGAAGGCTATCACATATCAGGCTTGTGTACTCCTGCCAGAGAGCCTCCTTGCTCTTCTCCCCAGGACAGGCACCACAGACACAGCCGTGCTTTGCTTAGCTCGGGGCACGCATTGCTCTCTTGCCAGAGCACATGAGCAAACTGGATGTGCTCCGAGCCCAAAGCAAATGAGCAAACTGTTCCTTAAAGCTCCCCACAAGATGCTGGATTGGGAGGAATTACAGAAAAACAGGTTGTGGAGTGGACTTGGAGCATAGAAGCTAAGGGATAGGAATCAGCTGCTGGGCAGCAGAGCCTCTTCATGGAATGCTAGTATGGGACTGGAAATAAGGAGGTCTCTGAACATCCTCTGCCACATCAGACTCTTCTCTACTCACCCCACTTCCATCTCTCTCCATGTGTTTGCTCCTCTGTTGGAAATACAATAGAATGATGGCTATAGCTCAGACATGCAGCTGGCATCGACTTGTCCTCCTGCAGAGCGTGCTTGGCACGGAGAGAGGAGATCGGAGCTTCTCCTCTAGCAAGAAAGTGGTAATTAGTTACATGGGAACAACAGGGAGGCATGGAGGTGGTCCCTGGGTTTCCTTCCTCCACGTCACAGGTAAATACCTGCACCTGCAGGTACCCACAGCTTGCAGCAACAAGAGGACAGGGTCTAGCAGGAAGAGCCTGCCCACAGTAACTACAGCCAGGCTGCAGTTTGCCTCTGCTTCCCCCCCTTGAGACGGAACCCAGCCACCTTACGGGTAGGTCTTTGTACTCTGTTGTGCAGGTAAAGCACAGGCTCTCAGAAAACCTCAGTCACACTCAGTCCACTTTCCAAGGAGCATTTTACACACACCACAGCACCCTATCTTTGTCCTGCAGGACATCCTAACTATCTAGAAATTTTTGGGCTGGGATCAAGTTGGCTTGCACTTAGTCCTGAGCTTCTTGGAATGTTCCTAAAGGTGGAAGTGGCAATTTTTCCATCCTCTTGGGAGGCTCTTGCAGGTATCGAACCAGTAACATTAAAAGGTTCTCGTGGTAGGGTATTCCCCAGGTAGTTCCCAGCCCTAGCAGCAACTAAACCTTTCCCCAAATGCAAACTAGTGCACACCTGTTGATTTCAAGAACTGCAGAGATAACTTATCACGATGGATCCATTAACCCCTCTTGGAATTGCATAACCTGATGAACTATTACCATGCACAGAAAGCCAAGTAGGGTATTAGAGGAGATTAAATAATCTGCCAGGCAAAGACCATTGTCATGGTCTTGAAGAGTAATGTTCCCTGAGGGCTTAATTTCAAATTGATCTAGGAAGACCATAAAAGACCATGCACTTCCAGATCAAATGGGGAGAACTGAGCATAGATACAGGTCACAAAGCAGGTGGCTCAGGACAGGGTACATCTGCAGAGTGGTGTAAAAGCATGGCCCTGAGTGTTTTATGAGGACCAGAAAAGACAGTTAGAGCCATGTGATGAATTTCATAAAGGGCAGTATCTCCTTCTGGGCTATCAGCATTAGGACATACATACTTTTTTTTCCACAGTGGAGCAGAACCACACAGTGAGGAACTTGAGCCCATTCACTGTAATTTGGGACTCACGCTGAGGCAGAGAAACTACTCACCAGTCTGGGATTTCCTTCCTTCCCTCCTTGCCTCTACAGTAGTGGGTTTCAACCACTGGAAAGGAGAGGTGGAAACTGTTCTGCACCTCTGTGGGGAAATTTCCAAGACCTGACACCCCAAACCATGGGAAGCCGGTGCCCTGCTGCGGGCAGCCAGTGGGCAGCAAACCCCAAGCCGCTCAAGGTGCTGGTCGCCCACGGGCCCGCCTTGAGGCTTGCACGGAGCAGCCCTCGCCGTGCGCGCAGCCCCGCCGGAGTCCCCCGCGGGGGTCGCGGCGGGGCCGTGGCTGCGCGGGGCGGTGCGCGGGGAGCCGGTGGCCGCGGGGCCGGGGCGGGGCCGGGGCGGTGCGCGGCGGGGCGCGGTGCAGGGCAGCCGCGGGCACACGTGGCTCGGCCCCCCAAAAAGGCGCTCCCCGGCGGCGGGAGCGGGCAGTTCGTCCCTCGGTCCCCGCAGAGCAGCCGCCAGTCCGCTCCGTCCAGCCGTCGGTGGGTGCCACTGCCAGGGGCCGCGGTTGGCTGCGAAGCGGCGGCTCCCGCCCCCTGCGGAGTCAGCCCCAGGTCCGGGGCGGCCCTACCTGCCGGCACGATGAACCTCACCGCCGAGAGCCACCGCATTCCGCTGAGCGACGGCAACAGCATCCCGCTCTTGGGGCTGGGCACCTACGCCGACCCCCAAAAAGTAAGTCCGGGGGCGCCGGGACGCCCCGCGCCGCTGGCGGGGGCAGGTGCCGGCCGCCCTCGCTGCAGCACCCCAGCCGCGGCTACCCCCCTCCTTTCCTCCCGTCCCGGCCACTTCTCCCTTTGCTCCTTTCCCCGTGCGAAGTTAAAGACCCAGCTCTACCATGAGCAGTGCGGGCAGTGCGCGGCCCGCCGATGAGGAAAAGGTGGGAAGAAATCAGAAAAAATCCCAGCTGGCGGTGTGCTGCAGCTGCCGCCGTCGCCCACCGCCCCGCGCCGCTGGGCGCACGGGCAGGGGCGCGGGGGACCTGGAGTCGGGACGGTGCCGTGCAGTGCCCGGGTCGGGAAGGGATGGGACCCCCAGCGAGCGCCGGCTCCCGGCAAGGCGGCCGGGAACCCTCGGCCCCCCGGAGCCAGGAGGGACGGTGCCGTCGGGTCCCCTGCCTTGCCCCCTGCGCCGAGCGTAAATAAAATGAGAGATTTCGGACCGTCTTGCCGCTGGCCCCGACACTTTCCAAGTAATGTTCCTGAAACAAAGACCCAAATTCCTGCATCCTGATTCGTGCGGCTCCCACAGCTGACTGCCAGCGGCCAAACCGCTCTCAAATATTCTGCATCCTTCGGTTTTGCGCCGGGCAGGCATCCCGTCTGACCGTGCCGGTCGGCTGCACCCGTGGAGGCTGGGGAAGCACACCTGATGCTTCTTCCCTCTGCGCACCTGGGAGCGCAAAGGCAATTCAGTAGCCGCTGCCTTTTAAAGCTCTCCTAAACTGCCTGATCTTTCATCAGTTCTCTTTTTTGTTTGTTTGAAGAGTTGGAAAAGAGGCATTGTGGCCAGAACCCTTCTTGTGTAATAGTTGCGATGCAATGTGTGTGTATGACTCCACATATCACAAGGTATTTAGAATTACCTTTTTAAAGAAAACTCTTGATTAAAGCCATTTACCAACCACTAAATGTACCATGGTGCATCAATAACGGTGTCGAATTTTCAATAAACGCTACTGCGGGCAATGCGTGAGTGATGCAGAAAGGGTGTAAGACGTCCCCAGGACTGCAGATCTCCCTGGTTAACGATGCTGGTTTACATGGGGAGAATCAGTAGGAATTCATTACTTCAGAGCCTGGGCATCGTCCCCCACATCACTAGACTTTCTGGAGATATTTTCAGCTAGTGCATTATTTGAATAATGGTTAGTGAAACAAAATTAATGTTTCTAACAGGAGTTTTGATATAGCAAAGCAGAATGTTGCATAATTCAGTGTCAAAATAGCTCTGAATGAACTTGAAGCATCTTTTTCCAGACATGTACATCATGCCCCCAACCATCAAGTTGCAATTTTTGCCCTAGTTTTGAGTTAAGAAAAATGCAGCTGCCAGCACAATAGCTCCTACCTTGCTGCACTTCCCGCCTGCAGCCCGGACAAGCCGTGGCCCAATACTGTGGCTTCAGCCAAGGCTCAGGCAGGGAGCCCAGAGTGGCAAGTAACCTGACGGACCTGACACGGGAGCTGGATGGGATTCCCCTTATGGACGCAGCTTCTCGGCACTGCTGTGACCCTGATAAGAATTCATTCTCTAGGAATCCAGCTGTCCCAAAACCAACAGAGCAACAGATCTGCTTATTCTCCCCCCGTCCTGCAAAAACCTGATGCTTCCTTTGCCCTCCCGCGGTTCGAGGCGTACGGCGAGCCTTTGCACGGAACGCAATGAGCCAAAATGAATCATTTTTCGGTAGGGCTGGTTTTCAGCCGAGTCAGCCCCAGGTAGTGGCTTTTTGCTTTTCGCGTGTACGTCCTTTGTTTTCTGCTGACAGAAAGTGGGGAGGACAGGATGATGCAGGCAGGGCAGGCATTGCTACGGCAACTCCAATTTAGAGCAATTGAAGCTGCTGTGTAACTGTACCCTCGGGTGGGGATGGGTGCACATATCCAACCACCCTTTCTCCTTCCCCCTGCGTTTGTAGGAGTTCGATTTTCTGAGCTGTCTTTCTCTTTCTACATGATAAACACGTTAGAAAGTTATGGGTGGGAGGAGGAGCTGAGAAGAGGTAGAGAAAATAGCAGTGATAAGGCACTTGCCACAGTCTCATTTTCGCAGGAGACCAGGTGAAACAATGTGTGTTTATCTGGCGGAGCTGGGCTGGAGCTTTACGCTAGGATTAGGACTGCTGTTTGAATCGAAGAACTTGTCACAGAGAGCAGCTGGGGAAACGCAGCGGCAGCGGCGTGCTATGGGATTTGTTGCAGAATTGTGCTGCTGGTCGGTGACGGGGCAGGACGTTTAACTAGGTCACGGCTTAAAATTTGCCCGTTTCAAAAAGGCTGCTTTGCTGATAAGGGGGGTGGGAGAGACTTCTGTCAACTCCTCGCCGTGGCAGCGGAGTGCTGCTTGGCTGGGACAAGCTGCTTTGCCAAGTGCTGACTTGTGCCTGATGCAACTTCCACCGGGATGCCTGGCGAGGTGTCTGTCCTGTTCCTGCTGCCTCAACAGCTGAAAGGCTTTGTGGCAACCCAGGACCGTTTCAAGGTTTATCTTAAGGAGTGAGGCTATAAACTAGCGCTGACACGTTTCCCTTAAAATGCTTAGCTATAGCCTTTTGTGGCTGAATTGCTTAAGGAGCAGCATCTGAGCCACCCATTCTCCAGCGGTGGGGGCAGGCAGCTGGTGGTAGCGACGGCTCAAGCCAGCCCCAGCACTCTATTTCTGCTCATGAGTCAGATGCCTGCAACTTCTAGTTATTTCGTGCTTTGATATAAAATACAGAGCCATTCATTTGTCAGATTATTCATCTTGCTCTTGGAGGCAGGTTTTTGATTTTGTGTTAGTTTGTTGTTCTGATTTTTTTTTCCCCCAAGGTTATTCACCCTGGCACCTCCATGTCAGAGCAGCTTGTCCAAAACAAATCTGTTTTCTCAGTGTCGTGCTGTAGCCCAGTAGCTCGTAATGAGCCCGGAGTGTTCTTCCTGAAGTGCAGGAATGTGCTCGCTGGTTAAGCAAAGCAGGCAGATCTAGTTAGCCACGGAGCAGGGAAATTTGCTTCTCCGGCAGTCGGTTACAAGAAAACAAAGGCAGGGGGCCAGCTTTCACGTTTCAGCTTTGTCTGCATAAACTGAACAGCAGTGCCTTCGAAACTGAAATGTGTCAGCAGCTTGCCTTGCTCATCTTAAATAACTTAATTGTTCTCCCAAAGATGACTTTGGGAGATAAGTCATGCTTCTCTGGTTGTGAAATACTCCACAAAAGATACATCTATTGACAGAAAGTCAGTCTCCTGTACAAGTTTACTGACTCAATGTAGTACATCACTCAACAGTAGCAGAGCTGGACCACTGTGGAAAAGGTCTGTTTGATAATCAGACTCGTTTTCATTGAATGCTCTTTCCCCCTAGATGTGAGAGAACTTTTCTTCTGACTGGGTAGAGGTTGGGATGACAATTCAGCTAATTCTTTGAGGCTGAAAAGTGCAACGTTGGGGGTTTCTTTTTGCTTTACTCTCCTACCACAGCAAGAAAGTACAATGAATCCATTGGCTATCAGTTCATCAGTTATCTGCTAACAAGAAGAAAGGAATCTTCACTGGGTCATAGAATAGAATTTGTCATAAATTTATGTTATTTATCAAGAGAAGCACATAGAAAAAATTTTTACAGGTGTAATTGGTGTTTCCTAGCCTTATTTTTAAATAAAGGAATGCAATAATTGTATAACTATTAAGCTTAATTTTCTTTTGCAGGCAGATTTCAGTGTGTTGAAGTTGGTTTTGCATTCTCCTTCACGCAAGGAAGGAAATGTATGATTTGTATTAGATTCTTGCCTACATGAAAAATTAGGCTGTTTATCCTAGCAAAGGTGGACTTGAGTGAAAAAGTGGAAATCTCAGTCACTGACTCCTTCCCCTGTTCTCTCTTCCCTTCCCCAAATACTCCTTCTCCTCATGGGTTTGGGTGGGAACCACAGTGGGAACTGTGAATCAGGACTACCAATGCACTCCAGACAGCTTTAAAATTTGAGGCCAATTCTACCTCTGTTTGGCTCTGTGGATCCTTCTGGCAAAGCCCTGCGAGCGCAGGAGCGGTTCTGCCAAGGCTCCAGCAGATGCACGGTGTCCAGCTCCCCCTCCCTGAGGGCCCCCAAGCCATTGACCCGATTCTCCAGGGTATTAAATAGATGGGGGGGAGGAGGGAGAGGGCAGCCCCAGAGGAGAGGGTGGTAGAGGAGGACAGGCCCCTTGATAAGCCCCTGGCATTGCCCTGTGCTATGGCAGAACCAGACCAGTCCATTCCGGGCTCTCACCACCTCCCAGCATTGATTCTTAGCTCCCAGCACAGCCCATTGAGTGGTACTGGTACCCATCTGGAAGCAGATGAAGTGTGGGGACGAGCAGTCTTAGAGGGGAAAGGTGCTAAAAACACTCCTAAATCCTGGAAATCCTATGCCTCGTTAAAACTGCACTTATGCCTGCTTCACTTTATAACTCATCCCTGTCAACACAGCTAAGATCATCAGTCCAGTGTCTCCACATAAATACTCGCTGTTTCCCTGGAAGGTCAAGGGGCCTTGGCCACAGCTCCTCTCCTGCCTTCCTGTTTTGACTGAGGGAGGACAGGGCTTGGAGGGAAGGTTGTAGCAACCGCACTGTACACAGGCGCTGTTTCTGAAACATAAGATTGGGCAAAGCGCTCAAGAATAGCACTGGGTGAGGGCTGTTGGCAAGTTACGACTTAGCTAAAAATGAGGTTCTGAGGTAGCCAAATCCATTCATAAATTGGAAGCAGTTTTGTGGAATAGTTTCAGGCAAAACAAATGGCAAAGCATTTCATTTTGGGCACTGGCAGTACAAGCTGAGGAATCAAAGAATTATTAAAGCACTTGGAGGTAGCAGTTGCCTTTCCCTGAATAGCCCACTGGTAAGGGAATCCACATGGCCGGTGGGAAACCAGATTCAGTCCTCCTCTCAGCCCCTGGGGATTAAACTCATATCAGACAGCTTAGGGAAATAACGTGATCGTGGGGTATGTGATAGCTAGAGAGAGGCAAGAAGAAACAAGCACAGGCTGGAGCAGGAGGAGCACCCTCTCCATGGGAAAGTGCACTGCCCACCAGCCCCACAGCGTTGGATGCTGAAGAACTTGGTATGGCATCCAGCCAGGAGGAAGAGAGACCCATTTCCCCAAATCTTTAACTACCACAAAGTAACCCTTGTGAGTGCCCAGACAGTCTGGGTTTTGTTTAAGAAGAAATTGCTGGTTTGAATCAGGGAGAGGAAAAGTTCATCCAGGGCTCCCAGATCCAGTCTGAGCGACCAAGTTAAAAAAATCTGGTTTGGATAAGTAAAAACACTGTTTTGGCACCCTGAATTACTTTTTACACCCAAGCTAGAAGCTGAACAGAGTAACTTTTCGTTGTACAGGTCTAACAGCCTCTAATGCTCTCATAGGATCATTTATGCCAAAAAGTTCCTCGCACAAGGATGTGCATGCAGAAACTTTTTCAATCACTCTTAACGGTGCTGGCTGCACCCCTGCTGCAGGCTGCCTGCCTTTGGAGCTGCCATAGGCTGCTGTTAAGTCAAAAGAGGTAATAAGTGGTTTGTCCCCCCACGATGGGATCTGGATCTCTGAGCTGCAGCAAGGGAGGAATTACACACAAGTTAATTCCCCATTTTCCTCTTGGCCACCACTGGCTTCTAAAACGTGATTGGCTGGAGACAGCAATGATTTCAGGTGACTTGTAAAGAAAGTCACCTGGCCTGACCCAAAGCTACAAAATGAATCATGTATTGAGAAGTGACACCTGAGATTTCTGCAGACAGTGTTGAGCTTAAAGGCTTCCACTTCTTGGATCTCTTACCCGTAAATTTCTCCTACTCTGACTCAGACAATTGTCTTCCTCCTGAGGTAAACTTGGCTTCTGGACTTTTTCTTGAAAGAGATGAGAGAGGCAGTGACAAGTGCAGGAACTGTTCTGACATCCAAGTGTTCTTACAGCCTTATCTTATTTCCCATGACATGCTATTAAAATAATTATGAAAAGAAAATACCTTGGTCCTTTTAATGTAAGTGATTACACATGAATACGTGTTTGAACTCAGCAAATATTGAGTATGAAGTTAGCTCTCTAATGAAGTGATCTTTATGAACCTACATGAAATTACCACAGATGTAGGCTAGGGAAATATTTTTTTCAGAGGTAAAATATTGGGAACCCAATTTGAACAGAACCGGGGGAGTCAGCTGGGCTATTTGGTTACAAAGCCTCTTATTTAGGCCCTGAACTTAAGAAGTAAATAAAATTCCTGAAACAAAATAATTTTTAAGTTATTGGGCTATATCTCCCAACCAGAATTTCCAAAAGACATTGTGTCCCTTCACAGTCCCTTTTGGTAACCACCACTGGCTTTCTCAAGCTGTTTGCTTTTTAAGCAGCAGTATTACCTCATGCAGTACTAGTTCTGCTTGTCTTCAGGGAGCGCTTTGGAGCAGCGGAGCCACAGCTGGCCGACACACAGCAACACGTGGTTTCTCAGGGCTGGGATTTCTGAGATGTTTCAGAGGGTAGCCTCATGTTCCCTCAGTCTCTGAGGATATCCTAAAACCGTACGTCCAAGTGGAGGTTTGTACACTTGAGTCAGGGGTGAAGGGAAGGAGATACATTACTGCAGCCCAGAAAGACAACTGTGCCTGATCTGCTGTGTGTCCTGGAGGGCTCATTGCCTGCCTGCTAGTAAACTCTTAACCTAGCCTTCACTGAACAATATTTATCCTGAAACCAAATATCTGCAGCCAGATCGCTCATGGAGTCATGACTCAGTTAGTTTCGTGCTTGAAGGACTAAATCATACTGCGTCAAGTTTGCTTGCACAGACTGCAGATGGCATTCCTTTCCTTCGGTGGCTGGTATCCTGGTGTTGAGTGATGCCCCCATTGATTAATTGCTCAGATTTTATTCCTTATTCCTCAGCTAAGTCAGTTACTGGCAAGACCCAGTTGCCAAGAGCAGATAAAGGCAGGATTTATTGGTATTTGGTGCCCAGATGCCTTGAGGAGGTGCAGCAGCGGGCATCAGCTTTTAGCAGGCAACAGACCAACTTGGCTCTTGGGCAGAAGCTTGTGTGAGGATTCAAGAAACTGCAGTGATTGGGCTCTAGTATTGCCTTAATTCATCCCTGCTGTTTGCTACAGAGATGGCAAATATGCCAGGGAATAAGTGGTTTCACACATGGAAGAGTGCTTTCACAGATCAAACTCCTTACAACAAAGAGGTGAGGGTACACACTAGAAGGTTAAAGTAAATCAAAAGGGTCTCAGAACAAGTCCTGATTTCATCAATGACTTTTGCTAAAAACTTACTGTTGCATGACACATTTTAGAATTCCCTTTCTTGTATGCTCGAGTGGCATGTTTACTACCTCTGATTTATCTTGTATTCTCCTTTTTTCCTCAACCGTGCAACCTTTCTGTTCTGCCACTGGAGCAGTCTTCCTCCATTTCTTTGTCTTCAACCCTTCCTTCTTCATGTTTAGCCTTGACCTCTCCTCCTCTGCCTGCAACCACCTCTTGATGCCTCAGTTCCTGCTAGCTCCCTGTAATCTTGTGTTATACAATGGAACATTTTTGGCTTGTTTAAATGCAAGATTGCATCTTTATCTCATTAAGAAAGGAAACCTAAGTCATATAATTAGAAAAATCAGGTAATTAGAAAAGGCAGATGAGTTTTTTCCTGATATTTGGCAGACTCAGAAACTCCTAGCTTTTGGGTAAGAACTGTACGTTAACCATTGATGTCAGATTTTAAATTTGGATTTGATAAAATTACTTACCACACTCTCAATCTGGAGGAAAGATTCTTGCACGCAACTTTCTTGGAGACACAAGCTTTGTTCCTAATACTTTGATTTGCACAAAACCCATGGTTCTAAGACATTGTTGAACTTGCAAAATGCTCTTTTACCTCCATGTATCTTCTCTGATGAAATCTCAGTGGTTCTTCATTTCCATGAAACCTGAAGCTTAATAGAAAATAAATTGATAGTATTACTAATCTCTACTTTGTCCTAATGGCTTCTGTTTCCGGTTGTGAACACAATTAGTGTCTAACCATGTGTAGCAGATTAAAAGCTGCATTTACTGAAGTGGTCAACATGTAAAATTCCTAATGAGGAAGAGCCCAGCCTTGTAGATGAGTGTGAATGAAAGACTAACTTTCTAGCTACAAAGTTCATTAACCAAGGGAGGACTTCTGAGAAAAATGGACACAAAATTGCTGGTCCTGGAAAATGGTGAATTTTTTAGTTTGCTCTGAGGAGCAGATTGTGCTCAGAACGACTTCTTCCCCTCCCCGCTGCCACCAAAGCGTGCCTTAAACAAAAACCCTTCTTCTTAAAACAATAGTACCTCTAACCTATGCTGACATCTCAGCTGCTACATGAAAACATTTTCAGACTGCTCCAGGACCAAGAGACATATCCCCCCGCAGAGCCGAGGACTTGCACTAATGAATCCGTTGACAGCCAGATAATTGCCTGGCCTTGGGCAGTGATGCCTGCCTAATCCAAGCAGAGGGGCTGGCTCTTGCAGCCACCCTGGCACCGTGTCATTTGGCTCCCAAACGCGGCACCAACACGTGCAGACTTGGACACGGTAAGAGCACTCCAGAGGAAAACGCTCCCAGAGCAAGGGGGCCTTTAGGAAGTGACAACTTTGTCTGGGAGTCGGGACAGCTTTCGGATGGTGGATATCAGGTGCCAACATGACCCACCAAACTACATGTCTGCCTATGACACAGGGTAGAATCGTGTTTAATCAGTCTAGATCCAAAACTAATAGAGGGTTAATCCAGATAAGCTTTTAGGACAGTAGCACTACTCAAAACCGGTCACAGGGATTCTTATTTGAAAAGTAACCAAACAGAGAACAGACCTTTTCCATTCCATAGCTGCGTGATGCAGTGACAAGCACTAGCTGTTTCAATATACCCCTCTTCCAAAAACTACAAAGTTAGCTGTTACCACTGCAATAATACTAAGCCAAATATTGACACCCAAAAAATAGTACTTTTATTCTTCGCTTTTCCTATGGCTTTCTAAATATACTGGGGGTTTTTTTAAGCCTGCTCAAGAGCCACAGGGAAAGTCATTCTATCTAAAGAAAAGTTAAGAAGATTGTTTTACAGAAGATGAGACAGGGAATCACTGGCATTGTTGGAGAGGGAAAAACTGAACCCCTACGAGTGAGTAATCGGGATTACCACAACTGAAAGATACGCTTTTTGGCAAGAACATTTAAAGCCCAGTTTTCCAGGCAAAGGTCCATTTTTAAAATGTCCCTGACCGACTCCATACGTTAAATATGGCTGTGCACTCCCATGTGACCCTGATTCCCCGCAGTTCTCCAAAAAACAGTGTAAGCATGTTCTTGCAGCTCATGTGGGAAGCTAACATCTGGATTGTCTCTTTGGTTGACCTAGGAGGCCAGATTTGTCAAAACTTGAAAGCACTGTGCAGAAAATGCCTCTCTAGGCTTCAAAGCCAACTCTTGTTGGTTCAGCTAACTAGGTGGTGGAATTCCCCAAGTCTTACATTTGCCTTTGCAAACACTTCTTCGAACTGGCGCCAGAAACCTCTCCTCTTTAACTCTAGGGAATGAAGCAGAAGAGCTACTGGCAACCTTTTCTTCCCTTTTATTGCACAAGCTGGTGCTTTATCTTCCACTTGTACCTCACACATCCCTATGATCGTGTTGCTTGTCTGAAGGGTATTTTGATAGCACCCACCCTCCCAGATAAATCCATGCTTTCCAGGGCCAGCCAGAGGGCTGTTGTGTCCTCCAGCTCTTCAGGAAACTTTCCCAGTCCACCCCACTAGCCCTATGAGCAAGGGGGACCCAGGTGTGCACATCACGTGCTTAGTTTGCTTTAATGCTCTAGCTGCCGGCAGAAAGGTACGGCAGCTCTTCAGCTTCGCCTTGCATTAACTGACTTCACGTCGAGTGAAAAGTTGCAGCGTTCCTAAAACTGAGGATTCTGCAATCAAGTGTTAAAAATAACTCCAGCACCCTCTGCCAGCAACAATAATAAGACTTTCCTGAAGACAGCTTTGGCTAAATCCTAGAATAACAATGTCACAGGAATTCTAGAAATGCTAAATCTGTAGTTATGCAATCTAATTTCCGTTGTATGGACAAACCCCATGCTTCAGACCACTGATAGAGCATCAGGTTAGAGGGGAAAGGCACCCCTTTCCCACCCTCATTCATGGTGTGACACAAGGCCACAAGTGTCAGCATTCCCCCATCTTCTCTGCACATATTTGCTGTCCTCCACCTTCCAAGGCAACACACTGCATGACATAAAGCAAAGTCCTGGGCCAGCACAGCAGCCTGTGGCTCTTAGCCGTGTTCTCTGCCTCCATTCCCAGCTCTACCTGCTTTTGCAGAGAACCCTTTGCTGGGTTTTGCTTCCTGGATGGTGGCTGCCAATGCTTCCGGGGGATGAAAGCCAGATTTTCCTGTGTACGAGAGAGAGGGATGTGCTGGCGGTTGCATTTTCCAAGAAAGAGGTGTACAGTACAGCTTCTCTTTTACAAGATTAAACAATTCTAAGAATGTACCCTGTGTGGCTCATATCCTCCGGCTTTGTAAACTCAACCTGTGCTTTCCTGCAGGGCCTTCAGTACACATGCTTTCTATGCTCTGTTCCTAACATCTTAAGCCAATCCTTTTTGCCAGTTTGTCCAGAAAACAGGCAAATGGAAATAAGCAACTGGGCTTCTAAAAACTTGCATAAGAATCTGTGTGTGAGTGCCGAGCTCTGGTGAAGGAGGCTCTGAGCCCAGGAATGTACCTACTTTCTCCTTCCTGTATTTAGCTGACTAAGATTCCTAAACAGCGGCTCCACATCCTAAATTATAGGTTTGGACTGGAGCACTTGGCCCATGGCTTGGATGTCTTGTGTAATTCTGCTGCAGCCAAACTCAGATTTTTCAGAAGATGGCCCTGCGTCTCCTAACACCTCAAGCTTTTCCCCCCAGGATCATTATTCCCAGCTGAGAGACTGGAAAGCATTGCATTAAACAGGTGAGATGCTCGGGACTAAGGTAAAGGGCATCTTCCCTGAAGTGCTGCTGACACTCGTGTGTGCAACTCTGTAAAGCTGCTCCTGTAAAACAGGGCAGAGCAGAATCTGGGAGTCAGACTGTTTTCCTTTACTGTATGCACTAATAAAGAATAAATTACAATGCTGATGTTAAGACATAAAAGCAGTGACTACAGTGGCAGTTCACATGGTTTTGCAAGATTATAATCTACTGCCAATATGTCCTGTTAGCTTTGTCTTTGGAGATAACCCTCTTAATCAGCTGGAAAGCCAATGGAAATTGGTGACCAGAAAAAGATGATACAGAAAAAGCAAAAGAATTGGAGGGCAGCTGAACTGTGACACTAAATAACAGTAGTAAGTCAGACAACCACTAGCACTGCTGAGCAAATACTGTTCTATTTGAGTGGGAAGAGAAAAGCTCATGGGTATGCCTGCACAAAAATATTCTCCTGTGGTTTGGTCATGTGCACTCCTGAACAAAACTGAAGCTGAACCATTTGCTATGGTAGGGAGAATAGCTTCTGACAAAATGGGATGTGATGGAAGGTGTCTGGAATAAACATTAAAAATTAGGAAAGTTTATGGTCTCAGAGGAAAAAGAGAGCAGACCCTTTCAGACAGACAGAACTGATGAGCACATTGCTTTTTCAGACTCACAGAAAATGGTAACTGGCCAGTTGGCTACTTCATCTGTAGAGAAGGGGCCAAATTGCTGCTTCCTTTCTTTCCAGTGAAGGTGCATATATGAGTCTGCTCTCCCAGCCCTTCTGTTGGATTTATTTATCGTGGAGCCTGGAGGAAACAGATACCAGTTAAATCTGTCATGCATGACGGTAAATCAGCCAGTTTACAAGCTATTGATTGATAGAGGAAATAATTGTGTCTCTTGTTTCCTTAAACTTTATGATCTTAAAAATAACACAGATGCTATTGAAGAAATTTATTAGTGATTGAGGAAGTCCTCCTAGTTAACCGAGCAGTTATTCTTTTATCATAAAACATGCGATAAATTTAATATGGTTCTTTGGCACAAATTAGTGACTGTCTGCAAAAGCACTGAAGATAAATATCTGACTTACAGTGCACAAGTGGTTATAAAACTCCAGTTCAAAAACAAGTCCTCGATCAAAGTAGCATAGTTGCAAGGCACGCCAATTAGAAGCTGAAACATTAATTATGGCTAAGGATCAAGAACACCTCTTATCTATGCTTAAATAAAAAGTAACAAAGAAGCAGAGATTTGTCTTAAGGCCAAAGCTAGAGAGTCCTGAATTACTACTGACAAAGCACAAAGGTTTATAACACAGAGACATTTCAGTACCTCATCTGATGTTTGTACTGCTCTAAAAGTGAGCCCTGTTCATTCAGGAATGGTGCAAGAATAAAGCCCTGTCTGGCGTGAGTAGGTAGCATAGGCAACTGCATTTTAGGTAACATGCTAAGTGAGTATAACCTGCAGGAAGGAGGGGGAAGAGGTCTCGGGTTCTGAGTAGAATAAGGTTGCCCATGGCCAAACAGCTGGGGAGATGCTGTTCCATCAGCTGCTGTGATAAGTGGTACTGACCCTGATACAACATAGACACATCGCAAATTTCTATCTGCACTTAAATAAAAGTTGGTTTTCAGTTGGTAACCTTTGATCTGGTCACTACTGAAGACTAATTCCATGAAAGACAGAAGAGATTTAAACACCTCAGACTGAGCAGCGAAGTAGAAGGGAAAGATCCAGGTTTGTGCCTTCTCTGATGGAAAGACGGATGAGCAGTGGTGGTTTGAGTCATCCAACGTTCGTGTGGTGTGTCAGGAAACAATGGAATAAGATACAACACCTAAAGCAACACTTCTAAAAAGCGGCAATACCACAACATGACTAGCCTGTGCAACTCATCAGCACAGTTTACCACAGCCCATTACTGCAGGGTTTGGAAGGATTAAATATGTGAAATGCCAGAAATGATAGTTTCTCCATTAGAATGAAAATAAACATATGGTATAAAGTTTCCAGACTCACAGATGTCTCAGACCTTCAGCTGGGACAGTTCAATAGAGGCAATATTTTCCAAAAACGGTTCCCTCGATTGCTTTGCATTTTTATATGAAGCACCTTAGACCAGAATCTGTCAGAACTAATATACCACATCAGATGAAATGGACTAGTGCAATAAAAACATATATATATAATGTAAACCTATCTCTGGCCATTGGTAGTCAAGACCTGATCCAAAAAAAGCCACTCCAAGCCCCTAAAGAATAAGGTTATTCCTTGAGATGGAGGGGTCTTTCACAAGATTATTTGTACAGATGTAAGTCCCATGTAAAAAATTAAGAAATAGACAGAAGTTCAGCTCTAACACAAGTCAACTGATTCAGCCAAAAGCAGATGCAGTAACTGCAAGCATTTCCCTCTATTTTACCCTCCTTCCATGTCTGAAACTGTGCTGTTTCCTTACATGTGAGACTCTACCTTTCCTCACCTATTCCTTCTGCTTTTCTTACTGACCAAACTGGCCCTGATGACTGAGAAAAGATGCAACTCAATAATCAACATTTCCTTGCTTGTTAGAGTTTAGTTTACAGCTTCAGGAAACAATAGGGAGCTGTGTTCATGCAATCTCTCAAGAGTGTGAAGAGGGGAGATTCTAGTACCAGACTCACATCCCATTTTCAGTCTCTTCAACAAACAGAAAAGTTGAAAAAAAAAAAAACCTTCAAACTCTGTGTCATGGTAATGCATCACTGTCCTCTAAATGCTCTGCTTTCATACACTCGAATGGTAAAAGTCAAACAGGCTGACTAAACCTAGAAGATACACTGTTTGCAAAATCATGTTTCAGAGAGAAAAAACACTGATAGCACTTTTGGAAATATAATTGTCTTTCAGATAACTAATAATCACTTAGGCTTGAGATCCAGAGACCTTTAAGCTGAGCCCTGTTGCTCTGTGCCAGTCAGCCTGAGCTTTGCAACCGCGGCTCCAGCCTCGTGCGGCTCATTGCCGGGGCAGTGGTCTGAGGTTACTGTCATCAGTCACTGCAGGCTTGTAATACTCGTGTCAGAGCCTTCTTCCTGATGCCTCTCTCAAATCTCTCTCCTGCAGGTTCAGGCAGGGACAAAGCAGAGAACATGTTGGAGGTTGTCACTGCTCCATGCCTTGCACTTCTGTAACACTGCCCGGCGTGCCCCAAGTGAAAAGTAGCCATCGAGTGTGCCTGAAAAGCTGGTAGCTGCCGTGGTCTTCATTACATCCAACTAACAACCAGGAAAGGGCACTGCCAGGGGCCAAGTGTGCTTTTGGGAGGCTCCCACAATAAAAGCAGCAAAGCACTGAAACAAGTGTTTCATTGTCTCCCTCAATTAAGCACACAGTATTGCATCATCACTGCTGTAAATACTCTGGAGTCCCAAATTGTGCTGTTTTGCTTCTCAGCCCTCATTCAGGTCTGTAATAAATCAGGGCACGTGTGAGTGGCTTTGCATTTTAAGTAACCTTTAGGCACCACATGCTGGAGCAGAAAGCTCCCCCCAAGCCCAAACAGAAGCTGGTCCATTTATGTTCCACAGAGTTAGCCAGGATGGGGCACTGAGCAAGCAGGCTGGAATATGGTCCCATTATCCCAGAATGATCTGTCACCAGCCTACAGTTCTAGGACTGAAAGACAGGGGTCAAGACACCCCCAAGCATCTTCAGCAGTCCTTCAAAGTCTTTTCTTTCGTGAACATGGAAGGGAAGACCAATGTCTTCAATCACTGAAGCATCCTATAGCAGCTATGAGTTCCACACTTTCTAGTTCAGCAGGTGGTGGAAGAGCAGCTGTTTC
>QWTY01040969.1:6720-24283 GCA_008033365.1 Pseudorectes ferrugineus | reverse complement strand
TAAGGCACATTTGATTTTAAAAAGCTCTACCTTTCCACATGACAGCCAAACATATCGAATGGTGCATCTCACTTGGCATTTTAAAGATTCAATTTAAATTGTTCTGAAAATATGCCTTACTTTGTTTTAAAGATATGAAAGAATTGCCTGTCCAGGGCTTTGTCAAAGGCAGATTGTCTCATGAAATATCAAACCCTTGCATTGTTTGGACTAGCACCATTAATACAAAGTGATAGTATCCAAAGATTTCCTACAAGGAACAATTTTAAATTTTAAATACATAAAGAAATAAGGAGGAAGATTATTTGCCACCAGCAAAAGACAGCTGCTGTCAATGTGGGTTTTTTCGCCTTTATCTCATAAAAATAAATCTCTCCTGTTCTGTCTAAAAATATATTAGCAAAGAAGGGCAGTGTTGATGTCTCCTATACCAAAGAATAAAAATTAACTGAAGAAACAGCATGTGAAAAAATTGAAAACGGAACAACACAAGGGGAAGAAATTAATGCAATGTTCTAGTTTTAGCTGAACTGGTTAGGTGAGAAAATGCATATTTTAAGTGGTCTAATCAGCTGTGCCACACTTGTAACACAAGTCAGCAGCCTAAATGAACTGTCACGTTTTATCAGAAGGCTGTTGAAATCTACAGCTTAAAATGAAACAAAATGAAATTTGTATTTTTGAAAGAATATGATTTATTATTCATAAAAACATCAAATTACTTGTTAGAATTGCAAAAGTGGCACAGTCAAGTATGGAGGCAGGAGAGGATGGGCTTTAGGGAAGTCTTGAGTCCAATAGGGCTTTGTTTCCTTCCTGTGAGGAGTAATGCCTTACATGGCACTGATCACACTCCTGTTCATGCAATTAAACCCAGTTCCTGGCCCTGCTGCACACGTTTTTGTGATCCTGAGGAAAATATTTACATTTATTTTGCTTCATTTCCTGACTGTAAGAAAGGCAAAATAACTATTTCCTTCTCTGAGTCTCCTTAATTTGTGCAACTCTGGGGCAGAGAGCCATGCATGGTTTATGGAGGATGTTCAAGATGTTGTAATTGCCAGTTACAGATATTTCCAAACTGTGCAGAAGTACCTGGGGTTTTTTATATCTCCAGGGGAGCACAGAAGAGGGGAGCCCCTTCTTGCTCAAGAAGGGTATCTTGCCAAGGAGTTTCCTTAAGGGGTAAACAAGGATGCATTTCATGCTGAAGATGGTTTCTGGTCCCACCCTGCTCATGTGGAGATGATAAATAAAGGGTACTGAAGAGTGACTGAGAAGGCAGACGCCTGACTTATCAACTATCCTGAGCAAGCTGCTTCGGCAAACTTCACAGGAGGTGACAGGGTTCTGACATCTCAAAGGTATTGCTGCATAATTGGAAACACACCTGTTCATCAGCCACATTCAGCCTTGTGTAACACAGCAACACCTTTTGGTGAACCTCACTGGAAGCATTCTGGAAGAGCCAGTTGTCAGCATGGGACAGAACTGAGTTGTCCAATGTGATTGATACACGTAATTTCTGCACCCAAATGATAAACCTCATATCAGATGCAAAAATCAGTTGCATGCCTTAGACAACATCTGGTAATTAAAAACTGAAAGAATTTTTGTGGATAGCTTGTGCTGAAACAAAGGAACTTTAGCTTATTTTGGCTGATGCTGATAACTCTTATTGGTCTGGTTTTGCTAATCAGCACAATCAAAACTCTGACAAATTTGGGGTGGCAATGCCAATGCAAATAATGTAGCTCAAGCCTGACCTCAGCATTGTCACAAAGGCAAAGCAGAGGTGGAAAATTCAGCTTCACTGGTAAAGAGAAAATAGTTATGTCCTGAAGGCTGCCAGAAAATTCAAGTTCCTCAGTAGTACAATACAGTTTTGATAAAGAAGATGCCTGTTTAAGGCATAGAAAAGAAACCCAGCTAGTTTCTATTAACATCCCTGTTATCTGTCATTGCAACCACAGTTCACAGGAGTGTAACTGCCCTGCGTGGAGAAAAGCTGACAGCACTAACTTGGAAACAGAGCTTTTGTAGTGGGCTGGGCAAATTTCTCAGAGTCTCTTGAGGGAGCCTCGTTAATCCTTTGCTGCTGACTGCAGTGTCCTCTTCCATCTGGTGAGTGCTGCTGCAGTGTTCCAGGCATCCCTGGCCCAGCCTCAGCAAAGAGCCAGGGCTTGCCACATGCTGGGCTGCACAGCTCCACACCCACAGAACACGGACCTGAGAGGGGGGAAAATATTTGTCAGTAAAATGGAACATTTTTGTAGCAGCAGCCCAACATAATCAATATAAATTTTGCTTTTATTTCATGTTAGGTCAAAGCATGAGTTCTGGTAGACTGAGAACATAAAGTGTGTGTTATCAAACTTTTTTTTTTTTTAAGACTTACTAGTTAATGACTAATTATTAACTTTTAGGATGTGTTTGCCTTTATGATTAGGCTCCATTAGCATTTTCATTTGGGACAGGAGTGTGCTTTTGTAGGGAATTGCTCACTCTGTTTTCCCCACTTACCACACTTTGGTTTACATGACAGAGTGGGGTGGATGCATCAGCTGGATTAATTTTGGTTAAAACTAAACAAGAGGTGTGCTCCAAAAGTGTGTCTAATGTCCTGCAGGTGCCAGCAGCTGCCAGGCCCGTGGGCTCAGGTTGGAGTCAGCCTGAAGTACCCTGCCCAGGCAGGTACAATGTTGAACCCTGCAGAGCTGTTTCTGTGTGCTGTGCTATGTGCTAATGGAGAGCTGGGCACATGAAACTGCAATTAGGAGAAAAACTTCTACCTTTCTGGAACACCATTAGATTATGTACTTACATATGTCCATTTTCCCCAGATATTATCGTGACTTCTTCAGCTCCCATGCAGCCTCTGTCTACATGACCTAGATGCTTGTTCCAGAGAAACTCAACTTTTGAAATGTTCCCGGAAATTTCTGTGTCAATGTAGTTCAAGTATGTGTTGCCTGGTTTGAAAGTTCCCCTGCCAAAAGAAAAGCACAGAAGAGATGCTTGGTGTTCTACTCAAATGAGGGGGAAAAGAAAACTTGAGTACAGGCAATAAGGGAGATGAGCTGTGGGGTGCCATGAGAGTTGGAGCTTTGAATATTATTGTTATAATTTTATGAACTTTTTTTATAGAGTTGCCGAAATTCTTGTGCCTTTCAGGATGAAAACATTTATATCAGTTAGCACATTGTCACTATTGCCGTGGTTTATTCTATACATTCCTTTTGAAAAATAAGATCTATCTTCAAATAAATCCAAGTCAAAAAGTTCTCTCAGTATTTCTGGTTGCTCTCAACCATGAAGGAAATTGAAAATTATAGTTTACATTTTTGCCTTCTGTGCTATCACTGTTCACTCTAACAGAACACACATTGCAGTGTGACATTAACACTGAAATTATCTGTAGGTTTATTGCTGCAGTGGTGTATTTATAACCAAAGACAAGCTACAGGGCTGTGTTCAAACACAGAGGAGGTTGGTTTTGCAATATTGAAGCTGGGTTGCTGACCAGCATCTGTTTCTTGAGATTTAAATTCACATTTACTGGGAAAAACCAGGCTGAGTGGACAGGAATCCCATATTCCAGTACAGTTCATGGGCAAGCTGCAACTTTCTTATTCACATGTTCCCCAGAGGAGGGAATAATTAAATTACTGTACATCACTGAGCTCTTTATGTTCTCAGAGATCACCAAATCATGTTTGAGTCCAACAGCAGCCACAGAGCTCTTGCCCACCTTGCTATGCTAACATCAGTCTCAGAAAACAAAGGAAAATGGAGACCAGCAAGCAGATTTTTACCACAATCTGTAGCAGGGGGAACTTCAATCACTTATCAGCTACTTTTATTACCAGTGTAAATCACAGACCACACAGAACAAGGTGAGGCGTGTAAAAATAGCTGTGTATAAATTCCACATGATAACAATGATAGAGCCACGTTTTCAACAGCCACATTAAACTTACTTGTCAATGGTATATTTTTTCCTGATCCCATTAGTTCCAGTCAAGGCTACATCTATATTTCCCTTCATGGTTTCTGTTGCACATACTTTGACGTGTATCTCTTTTCGCCAGCCTTTGAAAGCAAAATCAAGCAGATTATGGTTGTAAGGATATTTCCTTCCTAAGGGGAAAATTTCTTTTATGTTTCAGTGTCTCTAAGAGAGAGAAAAGGATTGCACAAATATGCTTATAAGCAAACACCTGTGATAAATTATAGTTTATTTATTAATTTTCCTATTTCCCAGTCCTGTGGCTGTTTCTACATTAATCACAACTAAAACTGTGTTTCCTATAGTTCCCTGCCATTTTGACTTGATGAGCTTGGAAAAAATATATCCTGAAATGCTCCAGTTTTATAGACTTTTGCCAATGAAAACAATGCAACATTTTAAAATTTCAAATTATGCACTTCCAGCCTAACATTTCTCCCAATTTCAGCTTTATAGCTTTATATTTTTGAAACCATCATGTAATAACCAAGTTTAACCCGAAGGCAAGCATCATTTGATCTGCTTTTACAATTATCTCAGCTTTCCCAAATAATGCTGGTACTGCATGTTCCTAACACCTAAAATTCTAGATGTTTTATTGGGTGCAACTCATTAACTGCAGCAGCTCTGCAGAAGTGTAAGGCCCTTTTTCACACATAATTCATCTCCACTTTAGAATACACCACAAAATGAGCACTTACGAGCATATGGAGGGGAGGGCCCTGTGTTTAAATAAACCTTTTGCTGTTCTTTCTCAGTTTTATGTAGAAACTTATCAGCATAATGACCCATCAGTGGGCATCCTTCCTCTGGACATGGGAAGCAGTCTCCCTGGGGGGGAAAGTAAAAATGTGTGTTAAGACATTATCTATTTTAATCTTACTTCTTAAATTTTAAGAAATTAGGGCTGATTTTAAAAAATCAGCTTTTTCCCAGCTTTTTTTTTTTCTTGAAAAGGTACTTGCTTCTCATTTCAGATCACATCTTCAGTATTTATCATTGTGGTTGGAAAAAGAGTTGAGATGGTCAGTCAGGTTATTTCATCTGGTTGAAAATCAGAGAGAAACAGGTTGGAAATCTGGCCTAATTCCTTGTGGTCTTGCAGACCATAAGTAAATACCATAACGAATGTTGTGCCTTGCTACCTGATCTGTAAAATCCAGGTAATATATTCATCTTTCATAGGGTCCACTGGAAAGTTTTCTCCTAGTTATAGGATGAGTAACCACGTTTCCAAGGAGGGCTGGCCGGATATCTAACTCATATGGTAAAAATATTTATGTTTAGGAATACTGAAGTTTGGACTTTCAATTTGGGATTTTTTCTGTCTGCTCTTCATCCTTTATTCCCATGTAGAGCTTCAGGGAAATTAATCTACCTACATAGATCAGACAATCAGATCAAGACCTTGACATCCACTAAACAAAAAGGTAAAAAAACTTAAGCATGGAAGCAGATTAATTGTAGTTGGAAAAAATAGCATTGCTATATTTAGGTAGTTCAGTTTTGATATGTGGGAGGGTCTGTTCGAACTGGTATTTGTGGATCTTGGCTATTTGTGCATTTGGTGAACAAAAGGCTAAATGATCATCACTTCTCTATTGTGAAATTGCCTGGGTTTGGGTATTGTCTGAATGAAGGTAGTGGTTCTGAATGAAGTCAGTGGTTCTGGATATCCCCTGTGCCCATATCCCATGATCCCAAATGCAGAAGTTGTCCCAGAAATTATTGAAAGGAGAAGGGCAGGGCTACAGGCCCTCAGATAAATACAGACCTGGTACTTACCAGTACAAACTCTCGGTATGTGTCACACTGATACCCAGCAAATCCATTCGGGGTGATGATACTCTCAGCATAATACCTGAGACTTCTTTTATGTCCACATCCAAAAGATCTATATGCTGGAGGAAAAAAGCCCAAAAAATCAACAGATAAAAAGCAATCAAAGCTATACATTAACATAAAGTCCATGCCAAAGCAACATTTGTGGGTCTCTTTCCTCAAAAGCACTTGCACATAGACTGTGCAAGTAAAAGAAATAGCAATAATTAAAAAACATTTAAAGTGTGAATTATTTGGTTTTGTAGTAAGAAAGTGTACTTATGCCTACATGTACTTTTTTCTATTGGAAAGAAGCAGTTTTTAACAGAGATGGAGATGCACCAAGGTGAAACAAGAAGCATTTAGGAGTATTCCCCTTTGATACTTCAAAGGCTGGAATATTTCACAGCTACAGTTTTTGTAAAGCATACAGTAGTTATAATGAAGTAGTTTTCCTATTCTTACAGTTACCAGAACATAACAGTATTCTGTAAAATCACAGTTTCCACTAATTTCTAGAATTAAAGGTAATTTTAGCAATTATTTTAAATTCAGTGGCTTTTGGTGGTTTTAAGCTCTAGAAAACCTGCAGTCATTTGATAGCAATTCTGTGAAATTCTCTGAAAAGCAGGATTGTTTGGCAGTGTGTCCTTGATTTTGTCAGAACTATTTGAAACAAGTACTTTTTCCCATCAGACTGAAATTTATAAGCAGCCAGTAAGGAAAGAAGAAAGTGCTATTTGGGTTATATTTACACGTCCCTTATAGCAAATGTTGTCTTCCTTGATTCCGAGGTCTCTCCTATATCAAAACACAATATACTAAAGTTAGGTTGGTTGTATAAAAATGGGCTCTATTCCACTTCAGTGTGTGGTGGGGGTTCACCAAACCACAGGGGGAAGTCTGGGAGGCATTGAAGTAGTTTCAAGCTAGCACAGTTTATAGTGAAATCAAAATCTCCCTTAATAGCAATATTTATGCATCTTAAAGACAGACCAGTTGGTGTTGACCAGTTAACACATTGTTCTTTACATAAGGAAAGAAGAATAAACATACTAAAACCTCTCTGAAAAGTACTTGTTGTCTGTTTTTCTTGAAAATAATCTGCATCATCACAGCTTTCTGAGTATGTTTTCTTTACATCTCCTTCTTTAATTCAGAAGGGTTTGTGCTTTTGAACCCTCGGCTCTTACAGCTGGATCAATTTATGTCAGTGGCAAATTCACTTAACACCTATAGTCTCTCTACTGCATCAAAAACTGTAGGAAAAAAGTCACTATTATTTCTAAAGCACTTCATGCATAAAAGCACTACATAAATGTAAACATGAGCAAAGAAAAGAGAGGTTACCAAACAAAGTAAGGTTTAACCAAGAGGAGGGAGTTAAGGCTGTCTCTATTTTTAGGAGCTGCATGAACAACGAACTCCATCTGCTCGTGTTCAATAGAGCTGAGTTTCTCCTTCACAGCAAAACACTGCAAGAAGCCTTGTGAAATGTCTCTGGAAAATATTTATTTTTTTGATGAAAATGCAGACATTTTTATGCATTCCAGTTGGAAAGTGTTTTGGTTCCAAGTGACTTTGAGCACAGCCAGCTTTCAGTTCTCTTTGTTATTAAGTTCTCAACCAGTTCTAAGGGGGAGCATTTTTGAAAGCAAATTATTTAACTAGTGGTAGGGATTTCAAAACATTTAGCTGTGAATAACAGATGTTCTCATTTCTGTAGGTTAGGATCAGAAGACAGGATTTTGTGGATCTATTGTACTGGATCCCAGGGTAATTCTGATTAACTGCCCAGCTTTCTTTGAAGAACTACTAATAGAGCAGTCATTTTATCATCTTTTATATTTCTAACCTTGGGCTGTTCCCTTTGAAGAGACTAAAGCTTAATGGCATGGATGAATCCCAGTAATATTGGGAGTGATGTCTTCCTAGGGAGAAGGAGAGCTCAGATTTTAAAATATTCATTTTTGGATTATCCATGAATGAAATTTTACCAGTCCTTCGTGTGAGGAATTCCCACTGAGGTCAGCCTGTCAGCACAGTGGCAGGCTCTTATAAAGCTTGTGGTGAACAATTTTGCATGCTTTAACTGAAGTTTTCATCTGTAATTTGCTTTGGTTAGTACAAAAGAAAAGTGGAGGGTATTTCAGAGGCAGCTTTAAATATTCTATTTTTGAGCATTGTCTCCCTATTTCAAATCTGAGCGATATAAATCACATGTACATTCAAAGGTCTTACCTTACCCTAGCCTTTGTTTCTAACTAACTTATAATGAGGTATTACTGCTTTAAAATACATTTACCTCTCATAAGGTCATTGATGTCCCGAGTTGCAGGAGGCACACGAAGCTGGTTGCATCCTGGCATCTTCTTCCCACCATTTGGGTAAAAATCCAGGTGGCCACAAGTCTGAAGAATCCCTGGAGCTGAAATGCACAATGGATCCTGGCAGATCACTCTCAGGTATTCTGTGGCCAACCTATGTGCCAATGGCAGTCTTTGCATGGAAACTTACCGAAGTCAAAGAAAAGATGACCAGCATGAGTATGAATTATATCAACAAATTTTGCATCCGAGGGATCCAGCCTAACCATTGCGGGAGTGTACTGGAAAAGGGGCCCAGCTGGATCCAAACCTAAATGAATGGAGATACATCTGATTGAGTAAATAATACTATATATATATAACATGCAGGTTGTGTACACTACAGATCATTACATTTCTGCCTTTACTCCACATATAAAAATCTATTTTGTGGTCCACAGCTAGAAAACTGGCAGGGTATTAATAGAAAGCTGACTGAAGGCATTGCAGCACAGTAAAATGCTGATGGCTGCTTGGCTTACTTTTGGGAATAATGATACAAGAAGAGGTTTGGTTTGTTGGGGGTTTTTTTGTCATTTCATTGAAAAATATGAAATCTTCATATGTTACTCTGAGCATGTAGATTTATTTATGAATTTTTGTTTGGCAAGAAGTCTATTTTTATTTCCAGACTATCTTGGTTGAAAATGGTATCCCTTCACTTCAGTGTCAGTGAGGTCTCTTTGGAGATAAAGAAACACAGCCCTGATCCCAGTTTCCCTGAACTGCTCGTCTGACTGCTCACTGTGTGCATGGCTTAGACAAAGCAATGTCTATGCAGAGAAAAGAACTGATTGGGGGAGAAGGGAAACAGAAAATAGTGAGTTTTTAAAAGAAAGTGATGTGTGACTGTGTCACAACTTGTGAACTATCATGCTGGCTGGACACTGTTATTTATGACAAACCAGCACATTGCAGGTGTGTTTACAAAGCAGCAGTGATTCTTCAGTTCTCTTAAGTTGTGTGAAAGTACAAAGTTTTACCAGCTGAAATAGCTGCAGTACCTGTTATTCTTCCGATGCCAGGTTTCCTCCTCCCTGCCTCCCCTGCAACGTGTGCTCCAAGACTGTGGCCGATGAAATGGATGTTGGCAGGAGAGTAGCCGTAGTCTTTCTGTGAAGATGTATGGAAAAGAGAAAAAAACAGTGTGGGGATACAAGCCAATGACACTGCAGCATGTCCCCATGCAGTTCCAGGACGTGGCCAGACCACTGGGCGATGGAGACGAGTGTCCTGGTGGAAAACTACAGTTCTGGGTGATGGGATCGCTGCCTAAAGAGAAGCAACTCCCCACTCATCCCACCCCTCTTCATTTTCAGGGTGTTCATGGCTATTTACCATCTTATCCCGGTATGCTAAATCTAGGGTATTTAATTCTTCATTTCATATTTTCAAAGTTTTGAACTGCTGAAAAGTCATGTTAGAGTAGTTTTAAAAAATCAGTTATGATACTAAAGCAGGTATTTTCATTTGTGTGGGATTAGAGCCTTTTTATAACATTCTGAGCTCCTTTACTGGCTAATTCTTGTTCTTCCTGACTCTATTGGATCAAACCTGAAGGTGCCACTCTGAACACAATCTTTACCATGTGGACTCTGCACTGGCTTTCACATTTCAGGGATACTTTTACCTCGAGGAAGTTCACCAGGTACTCCAGCTCGGCCCCCACAATGCGGACATTGTTGACAGCATCCGTGTACAGACCACTGGAGCCGCCCCTCCAGTCTGTCAAAATGCAGTTCACATCTTCAGTGTGGAACATGAACTGGTGGAGAACAGGAAAACAACAGAGAAGAAGCAAACAGGCGTTAATTACAATCGTAGCAGGGCATATGTAAACTATATTTTGTTTTGTTTGTGCAACCAGTGAAGATGCATCTTTAGTAATTCCTACTGATGCTGAAGATCAACACAAGGAGGCAGAGTGGAACCAGTGATTAGAGAGCACTCACAAGCTTCCTTCAGCTCCTTTTCCATTCCAGATGCCTTGGTTGGCTCTAAGGTACCAACTTCTCTTAATGACAGTACCCCGGTTACCAAAAGAGGTCCAGGCTTTATTCTTCAAATTTTTTATGCTTGGATTCTCTAAAAGGATTCTCAAATTTGTGCTTGAATTGTTCAGCACTAAAGTTCATACAATATAGCCAAAAGATTCTATTTATCTACTTCTGCCAATGGAACTTTCTGATTTTGTTTTTTATGCTGAAACAATTTCATTTTTGAAATGTGCCAGAGTAAAATGAAACCAATCTGCTGAACAAAGCCTTTTGGTTTTATTAGATCAAATGTGTCACTCAAACTGACACGTTTATTGTGACCTTTTGCTGAGGTGAGAAAACTTACTCTTTTTTTCCCCTTTATTATTGGTAAGGAATTGAAAAATCAATTTATTAGAGCTTTCCCTGTGGAGGTGAATGCAGCAAAAGGGCATTCAGCAGAAGGCTGAAATGCACTATACTCATAGCCAGGAACAAGAGAGTGGCCATGTGGAACTGGGCTTCATTCTGACTTCTGGGTTCCTTATATATCCCCTGAATTAACAACGGAACAGAGGTGTAAATTTCACATGGGAATTTTAAGCCAGATGTGGATATTTGGACTTTCAAACACAAGTAAAATGACTGTCAAACAATAGTTGTACCTACCCTGCATATGCTTGTTATCCAGGGGAGATCTGCTCCAGCCAGGTGGCCGTGTATAATGAAGCGAGTTTTCCTGTGAGTTCGGAAATTCGAAGCTTTTATAGTTGAAGGGTTTGTTGCTGAAATTTTCTGTGCCAAAAAAACCAAACAACCAACAAACACAACAAGGATGTGACTGCTCCATCCCACTGTACATTTTGATAAAGGGCAGAGTACCCCAAAGGTTAAGGCATAGATCTGAACCCTGAAGAGATGGGTCTTATTTCTTATTCCTAAACTGCCTTCTGAGGAGAAATCAATTAATCACTTCAACAAATGATTCACTTCCTCTGGTTAATTGAACTAATGCTACTGGCATCTTTTGCACACTGCTTTGAGATATACTGGTACAACATGCTATGTAAATACAAGATTTTATCAAACTTGGCCATAGAAATGCAAAGATAGCATCTTCTGAAAGGTATTATGTGATTGACTTTGAAACTATACCTATCTTTCTTTCTTTTTTCCTTTGGAGATAAGACCTTCATTGCTTCATTTATATTTTATGGGAAAGCCCACCAGGCTTACAAAGTTAGAAGCTGTAGGTATTTTGGTGTGCATTGTGAAAGAAGACATTATTTTCTTTAAAAGAAATTCTGAGTACTAGCTCTTACATATTTTTTGTTATGGTTTTGTTGACTTAAAAGGGGGATGTCATGCACTAATTAGCACACATCTCACCTTCAGTGAAAGACTGATTTGTTAAAACCTCATAGGCTCTGTCAGCTGGAGGAGTTGGACTTGTTCTGAAGTGACTTAATAAACACTTCCACTGTTTGTGACTGCCATTTATATAAAAACCCTTAACTCTGGAGCCTTTTACATGTAATAACTTGTGTTGGAGGGCTGTGATTAATATGTTGTAAATATACCTGGCTTCTCAGAGAGCTGAAATGAGGAAAAAGGAAAAAAGATGGAAGAAAATGATCATGTGTCTAATATAGAATTGGAGGTTCTCCCAGGAGTCTTACGAGCAAAAATATGTGAGAAAAAAAACTGTCCCTAGAATTTGTTGAATGTATTGTACACTGTCGGTATTTAAAAACAAAGCAGTTTCTTACTTGGTGTTTCACCATGTTATCTCTGGTGTAAAGAAGGAAATTTGTGTTCACATCATCTGGAGAGCTGGGCAAGCCTGCCAGTTGTCTCCCTGGGATCCCAGCCCAAGGGGGGCTATCTGAAAAGCATCCAAGCCTTTTGTAGCAAACGTCCCTTCCTGGGGTACACAAAGAAAGGTATTAGAGTTCTGGGAATGGCACAGGTTCTGTACACGAAGCTGGCAGGAGAGTGTTTGCTCCAGGAAAGACAAACATGCCTGATTCAGATTAGGATGGCACTTGTGAGCATTTTCCATTAAGGGGCTCAGTTGTGCTCTGGTGCTTGTAGCAAGGACTTGAACTTCAGGAGTGCTTCCTGCTGCAAACAGAGCCTGGAGCTCAGCTTGGTGAACTCAGGAGAATGCAGGATGTGTTTGGTCAAACACATTGTTACCACAGCCCTTGGAAAAAGACAATAAAATCTTGATCCAGAGAAGAAACCAGCTTTTGCTGCCAGCATAGAGTAGCCCTTCCAATCAGTCCTAATGCTCCAGGGATTATCTAAATCGTTATTTCTTGTGCAACCGTTCATGAAGAAGCAAAAAGAAACCAAAACATTAAAACAGACACCTCTGTTTGCTCCACAGCACACATTAAACATCTCCCTTATTTTTTTTATCACCACAAGATTTTAGTGGAAGCAATAAAGTGGAATTTGAGTGGAAGTTTAGAGCAAAGCACAGCCTCAGGAAGTGTGGTCTGTGCCTGAAGGACTGGTTTCCCAATTTCTATTGTGTCTTTAATACAGTAATTGTGCAAATATGACACGCGGGTGTTGCCATTAATTGTCGTCCTTCCACACTGTTACAGCACATCAGTTGTGAAATCCCAAATAATTTTTATTGCTGTTAAAAAGACTATTCTTTCCTGTCATTAAAGAGATTTTTTGGACCAAGACTATTTCCTTGTTCTCTGCATAGCACTGTGAACAGTAGGTGCCCAGGGTTGTAGCTACCATGAGTGCATTGAGGGTGGATAGGGGAAAAATGTTCTGGAAGAATTTCAGTATCAATTCACATATAAAAAAATTACCTTTCTAATTCCCACTCTGTTTGCTAGCTGCAAAAACCTTTACAGAATTAAAAAGTAATAGGCTAAATGTGGGAAAGACATGACATAACTCAGTGGTCCTAATGAAGAATTACATTCAATCCTTTCCAATGAGCATACTTTTTCTAGAATATAGATATTCTAGTGTAAGCTGCACATGATTTTTACTGTTTATAGATTTTATTCATTGTATGTCTCACCTCTGGCTGCATTGAGAAGAAAAAGAGTAGTGATCCATGCTGCAAACATCTAAAGTGAATAAGAACACAATTCAAACATAGTTGAAATTAGAACCTGGAATTCATCTAAGGGTTCCCTTAACCCATTAAAATCCCTTGAAACTCAGTACTTCAGTCATTTACTGAGTTAGATCCAAAAAAAGCAACACTTTCTCAAAGAGAGTAAGATTTCAAGAAAACAGCTTTGGGATTATTTCTGTTTGCCATGGAGATTTTGCACAATCAGGGTATCCTTTAGGAATCCTTAAAGATCATCTTCCTCTCCTTGACAAGCAGAAACTTTTTTTTCTCTGTAGATCTGAAGTTTATGGGCATGCAAATTAAATTCTTACAGGATTTGCAACAACATATTTTTACAGAGTGAAGTTTGTCCTAGGATTTCATAGAAAAGTTACTCACAGAAACTGTCATTCAATGATTGTATTTAAAGAAAAACCCCAAGAACAAACCTAATTTGTGCTCATAAATCATACAGATAGTCTTGAAAACTCATTGTGATCATTGCTATCAGCCATGTATGCTTATCAGCCCTCATCTGCCTGATCACTTAATCACCAGCTGGTAGGGAAGCATTGGAGTAAATGGAACCCATCATTTACTCCAAGGGGAAGCAGGGAAAGTCCTTTAAGTACAGCCTCACTACTACCATGAGCAACTTATCTTCAAAGGAAAATAGATAATTCTTAAAAAATCTAATGTCATGCCTGGATCATCCAACCAGTGCTTCAGAGGCAGAGCCCTGCATCCCCTTCCTGACCAGCAGTCCCAGTCCCCTGAAGTCCATAATGCACTGTTAGGAGCAAAGCGTTCATCCCTGTGAAACCAAGCGCAGGTTCAAGCACGTCCTGCTCCATCTCCTCTCCTCCAGCCACTCACCAAGTACCCTACACCTCATCATCATGATCCTTTTTTCAGTTCCTTAGATGTTCTTGGCTCCAGTGCATCCCATTTTACCTTGGCAAGGCTCGGAGCAAGTTCTCAGGGTCACCCTCTCAGCTGTTGTGGCAAGCCTTGCAGAAGATCTTTGAGGAGCCAGAAGAGAAGCAGGACAGCTCTGTGCCTGCCCTCCAAGGGCACGTGGCACAGGGATGCTCACCCTCTGCTGCTCCACAACGCTTGGATTCCCAGCTGCATCTGTGGCTGTGTTGGGTAATGCCAAAAGAGATCTCCTTCTGTCAGCCTTCATCCGAGATAACACCGACCAGGTCCGACCAGTTGCTGCATGACTCCACCTACTTAATGCAAAGTTTCAAACAAGGTGTTATTTTCCTCCATTGGTTATTATTTTTCGAGCTAAAAATTGCTGGGGAGTGTGATGTAAACACTGAACAAGCACACGGCCTTTCAGGATCAGCGGGGCTGCTCATCTTGGCACGATGCTGAGTTGAGATTGTGACTTAACATCACACCCAGCAGCAGTGGCAGAGCCCCCATCCTTTGCATTCCACTCCACGGTTTTAATAGCAAAACTATCCTTCCTGGTACTGATTCCTGCCTCAAATAACTTACGGTCTTAATCAAAGTTTTCAAGTTTGTGTTTGATATGTAAGTCTGCTGTTGCAAAATAAAGACATAAAAAAGGTGTTTTAGGATGAGCTAGCATATGTTTGCAAGGTTCAAACTGTCACCTGAGAAAATGCAGAAAGAAGTATGAAAAATGATTAAAAAAATTAAATGGCTTAGTCTGTCACTTTTTATTTGTTCATCTCACAGATCTCTTATCTCTAATTTTGCTACTGGATGAATTACCTGACTTTTCTTTGAAAAGGTGACAGAAATGCTTTTAAAGAGAAGAGAATAGTTCCTGGGGCAGATTGTCACCACATTCAATCACCATGAATCTTCATAATTAAATTGTATTAATTGCAGTAATTTTATATTTTAGTGTTTTGATAATGATGTCATTTCACATAGTACTATATTGTTGTTATACTATTATGTTCACGTTTCTGATCAGACTTTCCTAGAAATCTTTGTTCCTGTAGGTGTATGTGGGGCTTCTCCAACCTAAATGGTTCTATTATTCTGTGTAGACACAAATGAGAAACCTGCATCTCCACATTTTAATGTTAAACCCTTTAAGTATGAGGGTGACTATTGACACCTCCTAAGACAAGGGTGTACAGGAAGGGGAGACTCCCTTTTGGTATAATCCTTTCCACTGACTGATGAGTTATTCCATATCTAGCACGCACAAATATGAACTGGGTTAAAGTGATTCTTACAAATGCTAGGTACAAAAGCATTTTCAAGGTTTTCCTTTTTTTTTTTTTATAAAGCTAGCCTTGAGAGGTTAATTTCTTCAGCTGTTTATTGTAGAAGCAAATATATGTTCCAACTCTTTGCTCAGTGTCCCTAGCAGAAAATTAAGAATCAAGGTTAGTATGTAGCTCAGGGAGTTCCTATTCATCTCTTCAAGACAAAGTTAGTCCAGTAAAGTGATGAATTAGTCACATTAAAATTCAGTTATCCTCTGCTCACATAATTAAAGTCTGTTGTTGGGTTGCAAATGGATCAGTTAACCAGTCACCCACAGAAATTCAGTAAAAAAAAAATGAAGAAATGTTTAAAGTATGCACACACAAAAAAATCTGCTTCCAAGTTATCCTGGGTCATCCTGGACAAAACTGGGTTCAGTGATAGTTAATGGAACTTAGAACTGTGATGTATGGTATACTCAGATCTCTGATAAAGCATCACATTTGAAAGGACTTAATGCTTGTTTTTTATTTCATTAAGAATTCATAGACAAAGAAAGGCTGATTCATTAGAATCTAAGGGCCCCACAGAAAATTACTATTTAATCTTACCTGCTTTTATTATATATAATATTGGACCAAACCCCAATTTCATTCTATCCTCACAATTTCTTCGCACTTCAGAAGGAAAGTTTACTGACGAAACAGGTCACTCAAACTTTTAAATGAATCTAGTTTATTCAATAAATTATTTTTGAATAATTTGAATTCATAGATTTTACCTGTTTGGAGTATTTTGGTGCCTATGTTCTCAGGGGAGCTCAAGAAATGTGAATAACTCATTACATTAAGAAGCCTTTCTCAAACCTGGTATTATAGTGCCAAACCATACCTGAACCCTCTGCTGCAACATGGACTCAACTGCAGCGTGGTCGTGCAGATTTCAGATTACTTACAAGATTCAGTGACTTGCCAAGTTAAAATTAAAACAACAAAATATTAAAGGGCTTTTGATTTTATCAAAGATGAGGACATTGCTGTCTCACGTCCTAGGTGTAAACGTGTGCTGGGCAATTCTTACAGATTATCATTCCAGCCAATACTGAGCATCAAATGAAGTTTAACTTACCCAGGCTTTTCTCAGAACACATGAAGTGATTATTTAGTGATGTTCTTGCTGCCTTTCAGCAGTCAGTGAGACACCACAGCTGTCCTCCAGTGTTTAAGACAAGGTTACTGGGAGAGCAAGGTATCCTCATATTTGTAACAAATTAGTCAGGGGATTTACTCCAGCTGACAGGCATGAAATGGGTTTTCCATGCTAATTTACTAATACCAGGAAAGCTCATAGCTCAGCAGCGTTGCCAGACGTCAGCACTTCTGTGTTGGCTTCTAGAAATCTTCGCACTTTAATGGGGTTAACTGCTTCAGTATTATCTGGGACCTAGGTAGGAAGTAGCAAGCAACAAAATGCTGGCTCCATGCCTTAGAAGTTCCTGAGAATTTCTCATCCGTGAGCTTGTCCAAGCCGGCCCTGAACTCATGCACAGCATCCCATCTCAAGCACCTTGTGCAACTGTGAGGAGAATCATCTCCTTTCCTTTCTCCTCAGGTGTGCAGTGCCAGCTTCCTTTCATGCCCCTTGTTACTAGTGTGGAAGGAAATGAAGAAGTCATTTTGTGTTTGCCTTCTCCATGATCCTCTTCATTTTATAGATGACATTCACACCTCCATCTCTGTTCTTGGCTGACTTGTGTTTTTCTCTTGTATGCCAGAGGACACGGGAAAATGACTGCTTATTCCATCAGGCTGGAGAAGGTGGACATCAGTGTTTTGCTCTCCATTACCAAAACCAGTAAGGAAAATTCCTTTCGTCCTGAAGTTTTATCAATGAATGTGTTTTCATGAGGGATGAAGTGGCCAAATGCGGAAGAAGGTTGTTTCTGCAGCTAAAACACAGCTTTGTGCATTGTCTCCTAAAAGCTCCCATCTGTAATCATCATACATGATGAGGTACAGTGCATATAATATCTTACAATTAAAAAATTGGCATAATAGGCATAAGTCAGGCAAGTTATTGTGCAGAGATTTTTTTTTTT
>QWTY01040963.1:0-11670 GCA_008033365.1 Pseudorectes ferrugineus | reverse complement strand
GCAGGTGCCACGTGAGGAACCACCACACCCAGGGGCTGCTCAGCTCATCCCCCAGCTCTGCTGGAGGATTTTTATTTTCCAAACGTGGGCACAGGGCGCAGCTGCAGCCAGGGCTGCTCCTCACCCTTTTCCCCTCCTCCCCTGCAGGAATCTCTCCTTCTTCGCCACCCAGAGCAGCCCCTCCGCCGTCATCCTGGACCTGTGGGAGGCGCGGCACCAGCACGACGGGGACCTGGACTCGCTGGCCTGTGCCCTGGAGGAGATAGGAAGGACACACTCCAAGCTGTCAGACGTGGCAGAGCCCGAGCTCGAGGAGCCCGAGTTCCCCTCCAGCAGGAACGGGCTTTAGTCCCTCTGTGCCGCCAGGACGCGCGGCCGGCCCGGCTCTGACACTGGGGCGGGGGACAGGAGGGTTTGTGCCCCGTGGGGATGGGACTCGCCCCACACAGCACTGGCAGTGGGAGGAGCAGAAGCAGCCCTGCTAGAAATCCTCTGGTGATCAGGAAAACGAGCTTCTCCCTGTCCTCCTCCGCTTAAAATCCGTCTTTTGGTGCCCCGAACGAAGCTGCACTTCTGCCAGCGCCGGGGCAGGAAGGAGAGGGACACAGAGCCATAAGAGGTAAATGTGATCGTGTATTTAGGAACCAGTCATGTCAATGTAATGCCTAGTGAAAGTCAACAAATAATGTTGGATATTTAGAGCCACTGGAGGTTAATCCTGGTTGAAAGGTTTCTCACTTCGAGAGTGGTTTAAAATCCCATCACGTTGTCACTTTATGTCTGCTACAGGAAAACTGAAAATTTGGCCTTATCCTGTTCAGATGTTTGAGGAATTAGAAGATCTCATAATTATTTCATATCATGTGTATTCCAAATAATTTGTTTTAAAAATTCAGTCCCTCAATGAATGTACATTTGCTGCAGAGCTTTGCTGCCTGCCCTGTTACCAAAATGCCAGAACAAACCCCTTCTCCCTGAGACGGGGGGGTGTGCACACGCAAGAGGAATTTTCTAATTTTCTACGTCTGCAAACTTTCTTAGTCAAAAACTGTCTTTGGGGGTGGATTTAAATAACCAAATAACACACGGGAAATTTCCAGCCCTCTTTTAGCGAGTTGAGACATTTATTTTTATTACTTCATGCTCTGGGGCTGAGCTAAGTAAAGGTGAAGGCAATCAGCACAGCTTCGTTTTGGTTTGGTTTCAGACTGAATCCACAAACCCCACAGGGCACTGCCAGCACTGGCCTTGATTTCGTTGCACAATTTGGGAATTTCACAGGACCCAGAGCTGGCTGTGCTACGCTTGGTTTAGTTACAAATTTGCCACCAAAATCAGAATCTAACCGGGGAATTCGCCTCGTTTTTTATCCGTTCCATACAAATATGATTTATGACTTCACCCAAACCAAAAAGAGCTGTCACTGTGAGCGAGGGCCTGGTGGAGCTGGTACTGAGCCAAATCTCACCGTTATTTTGACCATTCTTTTCACCCACATCCTTCACAATCAGCCGAGGTGCTCCTCAGTCCTGGCACAGCCAGGAGGAAGCAGGAACAGAAATGAGGCTTTGGGAGCTTTGTGGAAATGCAGGAAACCGAAAACAAGGATCTGGGGGCTTTTTTAGCCTCGTGTTGGGCCGAGAGCAGCACAACAGGGCAGGTCCAGTCTGGAACTGTTCCTTCACCCAGGATTGCAGTGGGAAAACCTGAACAACAACCACAACAACCACAACAACCACAATAACTCTCTCCTTGCTCCTGCTGCTCTGAACTCGCAAATGTCGCTGCTCCCCCAGCTCAGGAACAGCCTGAGACTTGGGAATCCTGAGACTTGGGAATCCTGAGAGCTGTGCAAACATCTCCTGCAGCTCGGTGTCTCCTGCAGCCTGGCAGGAGCTCCGGCGTGCAGGGGCAGCGCGGCGGCTGCCAGCAGATTGAGGGGCAGGCAGAAATACCGGCGGGGCTGGCAGCAAGCTGTCACTGCTTTTAGCAGCACATGCTCCTCGCTGGGCTGGAGCTATATTTCCAGTGACTGCCAGTCCTCCTCCTCAGAAACCTGTTCTTCGTTGGACAAAATGTCAGGCATTAGAAAAAACAAAATAAGGGATGGCATCCAGGGAAAGGCGGCAGCGTCTGTGAGCTGCCGTTGTCGGGGAAACCAGCCCCAGGCTGTCTCCAGCAGGGAGTTTGTTCTCAGCGCCTCAGACCAGCTCTGGTTCTGAGCAGGCTGGGTTTGGGTGCCCCAGCTCAGCCCCAGCCAGGCCTGCAGGTGCTGCAGGGCCGTTCCCGAGAGCTGCATCCCCTGCTCTGTTTTCCAAACCCGTGGGAGCTCCCCGACACCCCGGGGCCCAAGGAGCTCCGGGCGAGCTCAGCCCTCCCAGCTGCTCCTCAGGGAACACCCGCGGGTTCTGTCGAGCCTTGGGGGCTCTGGAGACCTTCCCGGTGCAGGACAGGCAGCCCTGCGGGGAGCAGAGCCCAGCCTGGGCTGGTCCCCCAAAGCTCCGCTCGGAGGGGCCCCAGCCCCGCACCGCAATCCCAGTTCCACCCATGGAGTTCCTGTCCTGAAAGGGAATAAATGTCCAAAGTGGCCAATGCCAGCAGGAAACTGTTCCCCCATGGTCTGGGGCAGGGCTCAGTTGGATTCTGCCCTTTAGGTTTTGCTCCCTGGTTTTTCTTACCTTTGGCTAAAGCAGTTCTTTGTTGCTGATCTCACTCTTTGAGAACCTGAATCAACAACTCTCGAGTTTTCCTCCCTGCTCCTGACTGTTTCGATGCTCTTGTATTCTTCAAATTAACCAGAAATGCCCCAGATATTTATTTCCTTTCTCTCTCTCTCTTAAAAAGACCTTTTGGAAACCTGTGCATTTATTTATATGATTTGACCCAAAACACAGATGTAGAGGAGCACCTGGAAAAGGATTAGAGGCCAGAAATTAAAAATTCATTCCTTTCTTTTGTTGTATAAATGATGATATTTGAAAAACTATTTTCCCGAACTAGAAAGTAAAAGAAAGAGAAATGTGATTTCCCCCCTGTAGATTCCACGTGGCTGCCCTGGCTCTGCTCAGGGGAAAGAGCCATTCTGATTTTACATCACCAAAGAATCTGCTTTAATAGATTTTCATCTTCCTGAGCACTTTGCCCAGGTATTTCTGTGCCGTGAGTCATTCCAGACTAATGGTTGCATTTTAAAAATGACTTCCAGCTCCGCCAGCACCATAAAGCTCATTTCCATTTCGTACCGCCCCGCACTCCCACGGAAATTTTATTGGGATTTTTGTAATGGATGAAAAGATACCAACACAGTTCTCTCAAAATCCAGGGAACTGCTTTTGTCGTTGTTTTTATCTCTGGCTACAGCTGGGCCTGGGCACTGCTGGCTTTCAGAGAGACTTATTCAGCATAAATCAGCAAAAAGGGACCTTGCAGGGCCCAGGGTATTCACATCACACTGCAGGTCCGTTCTCCACTCACGAGGCAGTGCTGTATGAGCTTTATCACATTCAATAACTGATCAGTTCCAGAGATTTTCCACACAGCTCAGGTCCCCGGTGAGTGAAACAAGGGAGGGGCTGGGCTGGGCTCCTGGTCACCAATCTTTTTTCCAGGCTGTTTCTGCCTGTAAAACACAGCCTGCAGCGAGGAGCTGCGTTAGCTCTCGGCCGGCAATTAACTGAGGGGAAAACAGGAAATGAGACTTTAAGTCCTTGGCAACCATGGATGATCTCCAGGGCTGCCTCTCTGGCCTCTCCTTGACCGATTCCCCCAGGAGTTCTCACCTGTGGCACAGCAGGAGCGGGTGAGCATCCCTCACCCGGAGCCTGTTCCACGTTACCCTGCTGGGGAGTGTTTCCTGGGGTTGTTCATTCCTCCATGAGCTTTGGTGAAACTCCTCCCTGGGCACTGGGGGGTGTCTGTGGCAGCAATGGAACACAGATCTGTCCTTCCTTGGACAAACCATGGTGGGCTGGTTGAAATTACTGAGAGGATTCCTGAGCAAAGCCCGTAACTTAACCCACCCCATTCCCGCAGCCCCCAGTGCCGCTGCAGTGACCGTGACCCGCCCCAGGAACGCACAGCCCTGCCTCTCCTCGTTGCCAATGCCAGCAGCAATGGTAGCAAAGCCCTCGTTTCCAACACAGACAGAAAGGAATAAATCACTCTAGGGTGAAAGACTTGCTCGGAGCATCGGTGGGTGGTGGCGGTGTCCGCGGGGCAGGAGGCAGAGCAACTGCTCTGAGCGAAGGAGAACCTGTCCGTATCCGTGTTCACTGTTCTGTCCAAAAATCCAGTCGATGTCTAGGAATTTGCCACTATATTTTTTGTATTAGAGGTGAATAGTGCAGATTCTACTGGTGTTTCTCGTCTGGGGCTGGGGGGGTAGGGGAGGGTTGTAGTTCTCAAGCTGTTGCAAAAGCTGCTTTAACTGAGCTGTGGAGTTGTCTTGGTTTGTGCTTTACAAGGGAGGGCCAGGACTCATGGGCAGCATCCCCTCCTCGTGCCACAGGGTGCCCAGAGCTGGAGTCACTGTGCCCTGCAGCCAGGGCCAGGGCTGAGCTGTCCCTGGGCTGGTGTGTGCCCACAGAGCCGTGGTTGTGCCCACAGGGCCATGGTGGTGCCCACAGAGCTGTGGTGGTGCCCACAGAGCCCTGGTGGTGCCGACAGAGCCCTGGTGGTGCCAGCAGAGCCGTGGTTGTGCCCACAGGGCCGTGGTTGTGCTGGCAGAGCCGTGGTGGTGCCCACAGGGCCATGGTTGTGCCCACAGAGCCCTGGTGGTGCCAGCAGAGCCGTGGTTGTGCCAGCAGAGCCATGGTTGTGCCAGCAGAGCCCTGGTGGTGCCCACAGAGCCATGGTTGTGCCCGCAGAGCTGTGGATCCTCGGTGCAGAGCAGAGCCCGTGGCACCCCGGCACCCCGTCACTGTACATAGACCTCACTGTCCAGCCCCAGGAATTGTGTAGCACTTGATGAAGTTCAGGGTGCCCTGCACCGAGCCTGGCACGGCGGGAGGGGAGGGCACGGATCTGCCCCAGGAACGGGGATGGCTCCTGCCAAACCCTCCCGGGACTCCCTCGGGTCTGGCACCCGCACCCAGCACCCGCCGTTCCCCATGTGGGACTGGGAATGCTGGCCTGTGGTCGGGATGTCTCCTCAAGCAATCCCTGCAGGTTTCCCCCGTTGGGGCACTGGAGGGGGAGGGAGGAATATTTTCAGCTGAAGCTGTAGATTTTTGGATCCTTTCCCCTTTGAAACCCCCGCCCCCAGTGCTGAGGCTCAGGGCTCCCTGAGTGCCTCACCGAGCTGGACAGGGCTCCCAAATCCACACTCCTGGTACAGATCTGGGAACAGCAAACTGACATCCCCTAATCTGGGACTCGGGAGAGAGGGGAGCTGCCTCCTCCCACCTCTCAGTCAAATTCCTCCCCCTGTGACTCCGATCCCGGCTGATAAATGGGCACAAAAACGTTAAATGTGCACCTTCTGTTGATTTGGCTGAGGTGAAATGTGATGCTGGTCAGTCTGCTGAGGCTCTGAGCAGTGTCAGAAAAGAGGTAACAAAATTCCCATTGCATTTTCAATTTCCAGAACATTGGACCAGCTCTTAGGTGAAAACGGGAGGAGGAACTTCAACCTAATCCAACACAAAATATAAATAATTTCTGAAAAGAGAAAAAACCCCACAAGTATTGCTCTAGAGAGACCTCTTTTCTCTTCTGCTCCTTTATTTTTTCAAGGAATGGGTTGTGAAAAGGTCTGTCCTTGGCTGCTCTGCCTGAGCCTCCCCCCCTGCCCTGGGCTCGGTGTGCTCGGGGTGAAGGAGGGCAGAGCTTTGGACGCTTTCTTTGGGTGAAGCTGAAGGAGTGGGGAAGGGAGACAGAACATGGGATCAAAAGCATGGCCTTGGCTTCATACCACACTTTCTGTGCCTTGTTCTATCAATGTAAATTCTGAATGTTGTACAGTAAAGATACTTGGGAAGGACTCCTTGGAAAAGGCTGCACTGGCTTCTTTTTTCAGCACATGTACATATATAAATATATATACATATATATATTTGGTAATGCCAGCCAGCTGTGTTATATTGTCCTGGAGAAGTCCAGCTGGACAGTTTGGGTGTTTTCTGTAGAGTTTCAGACCTGTACGGCCCCGGCCTTTGGAGAGAAATGTACAGATGGGAATTATGGATATCGGCTATTTATGAATAAAGAGTCTTTTACTGACACCTGACCCTGCTGTCCCTTCACTGCTGGGGTCACACAAGGCACTGGGAATGTTGGATTCCACCAAGGTTTGGGGGCGGCACCACACCCCACCTATTTATTCTTAAGCATCTCAGAAATTATTACGTGAAAAGGCCTCAATTTTCAAACAACTCTGAAAGATTGCATTTAACGAACCATCGATTAAAATTTGCCCAATTCAAGCCTGAACCTACCAGGAAAAATTGAACTGACACCTCTTAAATGAGACCTTGAGCATCAAACTAGAAAGTCCCCAAAATTCACCTGCAAATGGATTAGTGAAGCACTGTGACCCTTTAATGCAATTGCAGAAGGAATAATCCCAGAACCTGCCAGGGATGATGGGCACTGAGCCACTCCCCAGCCAGGCAGGGCCTTGAAGAGGTCCCAGCCTCATTTAGTGCCACCAAACGTGCCCAGGGCTGGGCAGCGTGGGGGCCCTGGCACAGCCCGTCCCTCCCGTGGAGCCCCCACAGAACTTTGGGTGGGGACAGGGAACAGAGGAGGAGAGGGAGAGCTTCCCTCCCCGCCTGTGTTTATTTCTTGCTGTGCTTTGAGGCCATTTGGTTGCTGACTCAAATCCTGTAACCCTTCTGTTGTGACAGGAGGCAGCACTGCAGAGAAAACTCCTGGTTACAAACACCAGGGACGAATTTAAACCAAACTGAATAAATCCCAATCTGGGCTCTGCTAAGGAGCTTTGCGCTTTTTATCCTTTTTTTTTTTTTCCATCTTCTACTTCTGAGATATTGGTTGGATTTTATTCATTTTATTCCAATATTTACCACAGCTTCAAGGCTATTTTCCCTTCTTTTCTTTTGGGGTTTGTTCTTTTTTCCTCTTTTTTCCCCTTCATTCACTAAATACCAACAGCCACTCGCAGATTCAAACCCTAACTCTTGGTCAGTGCCCAAAGTCCTACAGAAAGCCTTGTTAGAAAAACACACAAATAAATGACAAATAAATGCTCTTAAAAATGCATTCAGAGTTCACAACGAGCTTTGAAGTGGATCCTTTAAAGAGCTGGGTTCCAAAATCCCGAGTTTTGTCTGGGATCCCGTGGTGGGACAGACGGGGCTGTGCAGGAGGGCTCAGAGCTCTCCATCACCTGCTCCAAGGGTGATCTTCCTACAGAATTTGGGAGAAGGGCACTGAAGAGCAGCCACTGAAATCAGAGAGAGATGGAAAAAAATACCCCCAGCTTTGTGAGAGTGTGAAAAAACCAAATATTGGCATTTAGGGCAGCCCCCGAGCCCTGCAGGGAGGGCAGCGCTGGCTGTGCCCACACTCGGGGACATCCCAGCACTTCCCAGGGACATTCCAGGGGCACGGACATCCCCACCCCAGGTGCCCACAGCCCACCCTCAGCTCGGGCTGCTCCCAAACCCCAGGACCTGTGAGGTGCCAGCATTTCCTCCCCTCTCAGTGGGGCGAGCAGGAGCAGCTCATTAAATCTTCCCGGCAAGGTGATTTTATTTCCAGCTGCCAGGCCCGGAGATTTACTGCCCCATCCTTCACCTGCCCTCCCCCTGCTGCTTATTCCTTTGTATTTGTTAATGGCCTTTTCTCTTGTTATATAATCCTGTCAGGAGTGGGAAAATGTCTCCCAGGACTGTTCTGGGGGTGTAAATCAGGCGGCCCGTGGCGCTGACAGCGCCGAGTGGCGGTGGCAGGAGCCCCGGCCTGTCCTCCAGTAATTGTCAGCACATGATAAGAAAGTGTAAGATTTAATAAGGTCATAAAGCAGAATGGCAGCAGCCGGGCTGATCGGTGTTTTTTTCATTAACATTCAGAAAATCTGGGTTCGGTGGGACGATAAATTACAGCAGCCGAGCAGAAATGACCCCTTTGATTATTCAAGACTTTCCGGGAGCGCGGGCGAAGCGGCGGGGCCGGGAGCACCTCTGCCATTCCCACGGCAAAAACATTCCTCTGCGCCCCCAAAGCTCCGCTCCCCGGGCCCCGAGCTGAGCTCAGCCTCAAACCACGCTCTGCAGAGGCTCTGCAGCCAATTTAGCTTTGAATGGAGTAAAAGCAAATATTCCCGTGAAACCCGGTGTGCGCTGGTGGCACAGAGCTCAGCGCTGCCTGCCAGGTCACAGCGAGCGCAGAGCCCCAGACCAACACCAGGAAAGCAAAATTAACCAAAAAACAAAATTAAAAAAAAGAGAGAAACAGAGGTTCTGCCTTCCCCACACAAACATTTTCCCCTCGGAGCAGTCACAGCTCCCCTTTATTTGGTCCCATCGTGTCCTCGAGCTCGGGGCGGTTTCTGAAGCCACACCTGGGACACGCACTGACCTCCACCCCTGTCCCTTCCCCGTGAAGCAGCAGCTTCCCCCACACCCCACGGGGTCCCGGCCCTTCCCAGAGCTCAGATCCAAGGCTTCCCCATGAGACTCAGCACTGAGAAACACCTGAACCACTCTTGTCACTCCTGTGAGGACTGGGACGTCTTGGGGTAAAAAATCTGATTTTTAAAGGTGCTAATTAGCAGCTGAGCTCTTCTGAGAAGTGTCACCCCGTTTGTGGGTGACAAACACCTCTGAGAGCAGGACCCTCGATTTCCTCATCCCCATTTCATGCATGTACAGATAAATTTTCCCCCTCATTACCTGGAATCGTTCGGGTTTCCTGCTCAGACACTTGCCCACGGCTAGCAATTATTTACTGCTCATTATCACGGTCTCCTGTCAGATTCAGGGAGCTGGGACTGAGCAGGAAACAAGGAACAGAGATCCTGGGCTTGTGGAAACACCAACAACATTAAAATGCAAGGGAAGAAGAAGTACCTTGAGCTCCTACTCGATTTACAAACTTCCCGAGGAGTGACAACGGTTCCTGAAAGGATTTGTTACCGTCAGACCAATTTAAGGGGCTGTGACAGTGCTGAAACCTCTGCATTTAACATTTATGGGGAAAGAACTTCACAGTTTTGCTTGGCAGAAAGTCAATTAAATTTTGACTTTGGGAAAGGTGCTGTGATTTCCTTGCCTGCATCCTGCCCTTCACTAATTATTTCTCTGTTTAATTCTCCCTGCCAGGGAAAGCGCTCGGAGCTCTCTGCAAACAGGAGGCTCATTAAAGCCCTGCTCCAGAGTTCACGGAGATTACAGATGTGCACCAAAAAATGGATGCTGCTCTTTAAAAAGTGCATTTCCCCCCGATTCTCCCTGAAGAATGAGTTCCATCCTGGCTCGTTTTCCTGAACAGCTGCCGAGTCTGTTAGGAAATACCCCAGACAAGCAGGGCCCGTTCTTTTCCGTGCTTATTTTAATACCTGGTGCTATCAGAGGTGCAGAAAGGCAATGAGGCAGCAGAGGGTGTTACTGGGGACCCTGCTGCAGGGGTGAGGGGCTGCCAGGGCAGCAGCCTCGCCTCGGGCTAGCTGGAATTGAAATTTGGGGGGAAAATTAATAACTGGACATGAGCCCAGATGGGAAATGCTGCCTGTGCCCTGCAGGGCTGGAAACGTCTTCTGACATTAACACAAAAGGGGAGGAGGAGGTGCCTGGGCAGAGCAGGAGACACATGGAACAAGAACCTTCCTTCCTGCTCCGAGCAGCCCCACTCGTTCCTCTGGAAGACTTTCCCAGCGTTCCGAGGTGCTGCAGGATTAATGAGGCAAAAGTCCTCGATCAGGAAGCAATTTCAGGGTACATTTCTAATTCCACAGAGTTCCGTAAGTGAACTAATCCAGCACCAGCTGACCTTTTTGTTTTGGGGGGTGATTTGTGTCGGTGTTTTCCCCGAGAGGTGCCCTTGAGCAGGGACAGTCCGGAAGGGCATTACTGGCCCAGGGACTGGAATCGGTCCCAAGGAGGACGAGCACACAAATCAGGAGCAGAGCACACAAATCAGGAGCAGTGCACTTGCCCTGCGATGTTAAAGTTGAAAACCTCACGTGGTTTGCATTTAGTCTGTGGAACTCGGTGGATGAAAAAACCATTTCTGAATTGAGAGATGATTTTAAAGCTGTTAAGCACATTTTTCTTTCCTTTTTACTGGGCAAAATGCATTTAATGTCAGGCTGCACAGCCTGTGACTGTGAGCTGGGGTGGGAGGAATTGCTGACCTCTCCCATTATGCACATTTACACAGCTGGACACACCTGTGGGAGCCACATCAAGAAAATTCACATGAACCGGGACTCAAAATAAATTATTTCTATTCCCAGCTCAGTTGCAGAAATCAGGAGTGAGTTGAGCACCTTTCTTCCAACAGGGGGGACATTTCCCCACATCACAGAGGTTTAACAAGGCTCGAGTTCTTTTACCTCACATCAGGGGTGTATCAGAGACAAACTCCCCATCCCTCCTTCTGTGCCAAGCTCAGATTGGGTTAAATGCATTTATTCCTTCAGAACTGTCCTGCTCATCATCCACCAGGCCCAGGAACACCAGGGAAAAGTTGAAATGAAGGGTTTTTACTCCCTCCCCAAGAGTTGTGTTTGTGGGAAGCCTTCTCTGGGCTGGACCCGGGGAGAGGCTGGTGCCAGGCACAGTCACATCGGATCAGGGCTCCAGGAAAACTCGGGAATGAGATGGACACAGCTCCTTCTGCTCCCGCTCTGCCTCTGATCACCCGCTCTGTGTGTTGGCAAACCTCGGCGTGTTGTCACAAGCGGCCCCAGCGCTGAACTCTGCCTTGTCAGGACAGCTTCATCACTCATAAATACTGCAGCCACAACCAAAGGCGGCTCATGAAAGATTGATTCCTCACAGTTCATTGACCCTTCCTCCGAGGCCTTTTATTCAAATTAGAGTAAACCCATCCTAGAAATCCGAGCGTTAATTGTTAATATTCCAGGCTCCTGGAACGCGGGGTCCTCGAGGAGCAGAGATCCAGGGCTGCCAGAGTGAGACAGCACGGCAGGAATTAAAGGCAATCAGCAGAGCCTGAACATGTTAATTCTCACACTCAGAGCCAGACTGGGACCCTTAATGGCCGAGGGGACGGCTCTGTCCCTGCCCACGGCATCCCCTCTGGAGCAAAGCCCCGCTGCTGACCCCGGCTGTGAGGTGGCTGCACAGGAGTGTCCAAACCCGGACCCCTGAGCACATCCCGGCACACCCAGAGCCAGAACTTGCCAGGCCTCTGGTGCTGTGAAACCTGTTCTGGATGCCGGGAGAAGTCCATCAGGTTTCCCTGCAGCAGCTCTGGGGACAGCCAGGAAAGGCTGAGCAGGTGTCAGAGCGTCCCGGTGTCACCGCTGCCCCGGTGACTCCCAGCCCGCAGTGCTCATTGCCGTGTCGGGCTTTAATGGATCCACTCAGGGGTTGTTAAAATCACTGCCCCTCCTGCCAGACAGCGGAGTGGCTTCTCTCAGAGACGAGATCTCAGCCCAAGTCCAGGGGCTGCAGCTCGGGTGGCAGCGAGTGAGAGCTGTGACACTTTTAACCCGTGATGGAGAGGGTTCCGTGTGGGAGA
>QWTY01040962.1:0-20852 GCA_008033365.1 Pseudorectes ferrugineus | reverse complement strand
TTTTTGCCTGTTTTTTTCTGCAGCTGAGTGTACTGTGATGGGCATTCCCAGTGTAACCACAAACCTCTCTGGATTCGGCTGTTTCATGCAGGAACATGTTGCTGACCCAGCAGCTTATGGTAAAAACTTTAACAGCATATCAAAATATCACCTCTGTGTTAGGAAAGCAAAAAGCACAGCAACCCTGCTGTTACTCCTCAATTTGGTGTTTCTCTAGGACGAGGGAATTCATTGCGGGAATATATTCAGAGCTCTGAATATCTTAAGGTGGACAAGTAATTTCAGCTGTCATATTTACCCAAACCCTTTCCAGGTTATTTCTCTTTTGCCTCCCTTTAATTTTTTGTCTGCTGTATCCTTCCAAACCCATCAGTGCTCATACCAGTCTAGAGTCTCCCAGCACATCCCTTTAGTGCCTCTGCACTGTAACACTCCGAGCCTTCCAAAGAAGCAGGGAAAGTCTGCTTCTCTTGGAATAGTCTGGGACTTTGAGACCAATGAAACATGTCCCTCACCAAACAAACAGTAAATTTTCATGTACACTAAGGAAAAAAAAAAAAAAAAGCTGTGGAAATACAAGGAATCTACTTCAAATAATGATCTGCTTGGGAAGATTTACAAATGGTTCATGACTGGAGTGTGGTGAGGAGGAAGGAGGTCAATGCCTGGTATGTCAGGACAATTCTGCCTTTTGAGTCATCCTCTGCCTCAGCAGATGCTTCTTTTAGGGCTGATTGTCCCTGTTTTCCAACTGGTGCAGTTGTCACTAAAGCTGCGGCCTCCCTGAGATACAGAGCGAGGCACAGCCCTCCCTGTCCTTTTCCCCTTATTTAGCCAGGGCTAACTGGATGCCCCATCCCGGGCAGTGTCCAAGGCCAGGCTGGATGGGGCTCTGAGCAACCTGGGATAGTGGAAGGTGTCCCTGCCAATGCAGGGGGTTGGTACTTGGTGATCTTTAAGGTCCCTTCCAACCCAAACCATTCTATAATTCTATGATTCTGTGAATATTGAATATGTGCCCAAACTAGGGCCTCTTTCCAAGTACCTTGGCTTGTTTTCACAATCAGGCAGTGACAACCCCACACTGGTGCCAGCTTTGCCTGACCTAGGGGCAAGGGGTAGAGCCAGGTACAAAATATAGATACACCTGCTTGAGTGGACGTGTCTTTGAGTCCCTTCAGAAAGATCACAGAGCACAGGTCACTTGCTCTTCTCTGCCAAAACACAGATGTGAGTTGACATAAATTACTGTGCTGGCACCAGGCACTTCATTAAGGTAGTTTTGCATTTGTCATGTCCATTAAGAGAGCTGCAAGGTCTGGTACCCTCTTCTTCCCAACACTCTGGCGTAAGGAAGGTGGCAAAAATAAAGTATTAATCTCAACAAACTACATAGAGGCAAAGCTTACCTCTGCCCCCTCTCTGCCAGAATTGTCTGTTGAGTGCTGTATGTGAGTTAGCTGTCTCTATGGAAACACTTGTATTTCTACAGAAAACACAGCCTTTCTCCTACAGCCTGATTCTGGCCATCCACACTTGTGAATTCTACAGCAAGCTAGGAAAGCACTAGATTATGTTTTGTTTAAGAAGTCAGTATTTTAAAAATTATGGGAGATAAAAATGATATGTCTTTATCCAGAAACTCGAACCCTTTTGGACATACTTACACAGCAACAACAAAGCCTCTGAGTTTTGAAGAATTTGCTGAATTTCAGCCTGAAAGGTAAAGAAAATTAAAGTTAAAAAAAATACATATTCCTCTTCATCTCTCCATTCCATCAGAATGGTAACCAACGTTCCAGTTGTAGCTGCCTTTTAACATTAAAAAGGATATACTGCATGTAATATTTGTAAGGCTATGTGACAGAAGGTAGATTGGAAGTGTAAGAGGTCAGGTCCCATCTCCAGTCCCACTCACCTCGCCCTTTCTTGTGTCCCTCAGGGATCTACATCGTGGACAGGAGGTTCCGCTCGCCAGATGAGTCGTGCAACCAGCTGACCCAGTTCCTGTACGGGTTCTGCCAGCAGAACCGGCGCCAGAGGATCATCCAGAGGAACCGCACCGAGCGGCTCTCGGACCTCCTGGACTGGAGATACCTGGGCAGGGTGTGTGGCAGAGAGGCATTACAAATTCCAGGCTCATGGGCCTAGCCAGCACCTTCAGCACGGTGCTGCAATGCAAGGACACAGCCCTGTGCTGAAATGCCCCTCTCAAAGGGGCTAAAGGCAGAGCTTTTACATTTCAGTGTCATCCTTTCATGCTCCAGTGGCAAGGACAGACTGAATAGGTTAGAGCAGAATGCAGTCACACTGAGCTCTTTCTGGTGCTAAAGACAGTGTAAAAATCTGGTGTTGCTGGCAACACCTACCCTACATAGGATTTGTGCTCTGAAGTCATCTGGACACTTTCAAAGATCCTGCCCGTCCTTCACGAAATGTTGCTGGGCCCTGTGGCTCCTCAACACTCCTAAACTACCTCTGCCTTAAATGCAAATAGTGTTTTTAATTTGACACAGAAAGCACTGCATTACCACCTACTAAGAAGACAGTAGCAAAACAGTGTTCTCAAGTCCACAGGATTAAAGAAGTGGATGCACATAAATGAGTTTTGTAACTATTTTGGACCTTTTCGTGCTCTGATACCTGTGTGAGAACCTTAGTATTTATATGGTTCCCAACATAGCATAAGACCTGGATATAACAAGCTATTTTTAACGTGCATGTGCTGCAAACTCAGGAATATAGTGGATCTATAAATATTTTTGTCAAATTCTTAAATACCAGGCATCAGTAAACTCATAAATGTTACTTCTCTGTCACTGTTACATACGCTTCTGTGCAGTCCAAATTGACTTTGGATGAGTCTAAAGCTTATGTGTAATACATATGCACACTTAAAGATGTAAATTTTCCTGGTTAAAAAAACCCCAGTTCTTTCCTGAGGGATAAAGCATACTTGTCACTCAATAGGAACTACACTGACCAAGACAAGTCCTAGTTTCCGTCTTAATACATCTTACAGGCACCTTATTCATCTTCTGTTCCAGACTTCTTTGCTGTGAATCTGGCATGAATGGCTCATCACTTCACAGCACTGTGTTCATTACAAGCAGTGATATCAGCTGGATTCTGCTCATCTGAAAACATGTTTAGCCTTTGTTCAGCACCATCTTTTAGAAGATACTAATTTTATGTTCCTTTTCCCCCCTTGCTTAAATCTACCCAAGATTTCTATGACTTGTAATGGCTTCTCTGTTTTGTTGCAGTATTACATGCATGCCAGACACTTGGCCCTCAGCAGAACATTCCCAGATAAATTTGAGATGGAACCAAGTGCTCCACCAAAGGTAAAGTCTGCTTTTGGAGATGAGTTCATCTTCATTTCAACTGTTTTACAAAGAGAGAGAGGAAGAGTGTGAGGGAGAAGAGAGTTAGCAAGTTTGGATTTGACTAAAGGGAAACAGGAACTCCTAGTTAAAAGCTTAACAAGTTATAGACCCAGTCTCCAGTCAGGAATGTGCTGTTTTGGGCTGGGACAGAGTAAATTTTCCTCACAGTAGCTGGGCTGTGTTTTGGATTTGTGCTGAAAGCAGAGCTGATAACACAGGAGTGGTTTAGTTCTTGCTGAGCAGGGCTTGCACAGAGCCAACACCTTTTCTGCTCCTCTCCCACCCCACCAGAGAGGGGCTGGGGGTGCACAGGGAGTTGGGAGGGGACACAGCTGGGACTGCTGACCCCAACTGGCCAAAGGGACATTCCAGACCTCATGGCATCATGCTCAGTATATAAAGCTGGGGGAAGAAGGAGGAAAGGGGGATGTTTGTAGTGCTGGTGTTTGTCTTTTCAAGTCCCTGTTACCTGTGATGGGGCCCTGCTCTCCTGGGGATGGCTGAACCCCTGCCTGCCCATGGCAAGTGGGGAATGAATTCCTTGTTTTGCTTTGCTTGTGTGCACAGCTTTTGCTTTCCCTACTAAACTGTCTTAATCCAACCCATTAGCTTTCTCACTTTCCCCCATTTGATTCTCTCCTCGACCCCTCCAGGAGGGAGCGAGCTGAGGCCGTGTGGGGCTGAGTTGCTGACTGGGGTTAAACCATGACCTGCTGGTATCAGATTCAAACACAAAGGGTACCAGGTGTGACACAGGAACAGGTCTTCAGATGATTTAGACTGAGCTGGGTGGGACTATGCCACTTTAGACCAGCTGAAGAACTGGCCCTTGAAATTCCTCTTGCAAGAGTGGCAGCTTCTAATTTTTGCTTCTGCTAAATGCCATGGAGATGTTCTGCACCAACCAGATAGAGGGGGAGCTGGGAAAGGGTGTTCTAGGGAAAGCAAGGCAAGGTATTGCCTTCATCTGAACATGGTGTGTTGGCTGGAGCTGCAAGGGGTCACTTTAAAGGGACACCTTCAAACAGTTCTTGCCTAGTCCAGATTAGCACCAATTTGAGAAGAGAGGCTGCTCAGATCCGCTGTTAGTACAAAGTGACTTGAAACCAAATCTCCAAAGAGAAACTATTTTTTTTTAATAAGGAGAGAGGAGGTTCAGACCAAAACCACTTGCTGGGTTCTGGTTTTGCAGATGCTGATGTTATAACTAGAAAGTTACGTTTTGAAAGTTCAGATTGAAGCCTGAATTTCAGTAGGTGTATTCTGACTACAGAGTACAGAAAGATTTTGTGTTGTGCTGATTGTTTTAAGGCTCAGTAAAGACAGTCATGTTTTGCAAAAAGCAGTGCTGGAAGGGCAGGATGTTGTTTATGGCACAGACTAAAGATCTTTGTCATACAAGTGTGTACTTACTAGCAGAGGAGGACTGAGGGGATCCGGGTTGAAGGAAGCCTAATTTTAGAGTGCAGGGCAGGTCTATCTTACATCCCACCCCTGACTTCCTGTGAAGTGATGATAGCCTTAAATTGCTGTATAAAACCAATCAAGGAACTCAATAAATACATTCAACTTGCTTCTCTCTCTGCCAGACGGAAGGTTTCAGGTTCCCCAGGCCTTCATCAGTGCCACCATCGCCTTCTGCCTCCCAGCATTCCAGCCCTCACCACAGCGACGCTGAGGACGAAGATGAGGATGAGAGATACGACGAGGATGAGGAAGCTGAAAGGGATAGGCAGAACATCAAGTCCCCCTTTACCATTGGAGCCTTGCCACAAGGAAAAAAGAAGCAGCATGGAGAATACAGGAACTGAACTCGTTGCTCTCATCCTGGCATGGTCTCCCCATCCACTCAACAGTTTCTCCTGTAGGCTTGGCAAGCTTTGTGTTAAGGACAGTGTGATATAATTAGGGGAACCTTAAATGTTACTTGAGCTACACTGTTGGAAAGTCTAATATTATTTTACCTTGAAAGTAGTTTAAATGACAATTTTTCTCTGCTCCTTTGAGGTAGAAGAGATTTTTCAAGCTTAATAAAACTAGAGAAAGAGACAATCCCCTCAGGAGCTTATAGAAACTGCAGATCATACCTTAGTCTATGGAATCATCTGTATTAATCATAGTCTACACCAATAGCTACATTTTGGGTATCCCAAAGGAATTCCTGCTTCATTTATGTTTCCCCTTTTCCCTTCCTAAATTAACATGAACTTTAAACCAGAGCTCAAAAAATTAGAGAAAAAAAAGTGTTATGCTGGAGAAATATTGGAAGAGTTAAAAAAGATACACTGAAAAGAAAATGGTCTTTCTTTTTCCTTGATGCTGTTTATTGTAAGCTTACGTAATTTAAAACATTTTTTTACAGCACACAGAAGTGTCTTGATCCAGTGGTAAAACATACTTCCTGTGGAACAATATAAAGTCTTATGCAGTGGGCATTTGAATTTTAGAGACAAATGAAGTCATCTTTCTGAGGTCATTTAGACCCACAATAAACAGCAGACCGTTTATTTTCTGATTCCTCTGGCATGTCTCTTTTATTTTCATCTTGTTGCAGATTCTAAGGTTGTTAACAAACTGCTTTGGGGGGAAATGAATGTGACTTGGCTAAAGTGAATGACAAAATTTCCTTGAGTAGCACCGTCCCCTGCAGACAAAATGCCACAGAGCAATGTGACAACATTCAAAGATCAGTAATTTCCATTAGTCCATGCTCTATTTCACTTCTTCTAGAAGAGACCTAACCCTAACAAATAAGGCTAAAAAAATTCCAGACATAATTTTGAAAAGCACCTGAGACTTCAAAGTTCTTGGGGAATAACTGATCCTCCCAACAAGAACTAAACATTTCATTTGCCTTACAGAAAGCTTTTAGAAGTATTTCAGCTCCTAGAGATGCAGAGAGTGCCTGAACAGGCTCTTCAGAACCACATCTTGACATGAAGACGTTAGGAAGGAGATCAATCTCGTTCTGCAAGTTTGTGCATCAGAAATGTCTCATGCTGTTCAAGAAAAGGCATTTCCAGGAATTTATTCAGCCTGTCCTTCAGCAGGTAGGACAACGTAAGCTTTGGAGGTATTTACCTCTCCTGTCAATTCCAGGGTGAGCCTAGATGTCCAACTTCGGTTAGGCTCCTACCTTTCAAACACTTAACCAATGCTTGATGACAGGGTTCTTACTATAGGCCATTTAGAATAAAAGTGACAATGTGCCTATTTGTATTTTTGGCCACTTAAAATCAGTTTTAAAATTGGACTTTCATTCTTGACCTGATTTGGATACTTGAAAGAACAACTATTCTCAGAAATCGGGTTCAGGCTTTTATGGTAAAAACTTATTTGGAATTAAAAGGAGTCACTATTTCTTTAGCCATTCAAAAGTAATTAAAACAATGCGCAATATTTCATATAAAAGTGGTGAAAACAAAGTTTTCCTTCACAGAGTTTACTAAGTGGAGAACAACTGCATTTTGTGTTTCTTCCACAAAGTGCTCTTAATCAGAGTTCCCTTACAGAGTCAAAGAATGTAATGGCTGAGAGTCCCAAAGAAAGAGCATTTAAAGGGCGTATTGATTGAAAGTTAATGTTTCCATAAAGAAATAAATTGATAAATCCATCTTTATAGCTTGTATTTCAAAGCTCTGTTGTAGAGCAGGAAAGCTGTGTGTGTTTCAGCACACTCACCTGCTTTGAGCACCCTCCTGGTGTTAAAGAGTGCACAGCTTTTGAGACAGGACTAATCTGAATTCTCACATTCAGGTCCTGCCCTGGCCAAAGCGACCTCTGCCCCATGCCTTGGGCTCGTGTTAGCTCTGCCTTGATTCCAGGATTAACCATTAGTAATAAGACAATTTATCTACAGCAAAACACTTCTGTTTGTTGAATTTATAGCATCGGGGGAACGGCTTCTCATTCAGCCACGGCAACAGATTGCCTAAATTAAATGCCACACATTCCCAACAGTTGCTGACACCTGACAAGCTTGGTAGCAGCTATCTGTTACATAAGGGATTGTCTTCCAGATGGAAAATACTGGGGTTTCACAAACAGCTCACCAGCGAGGCAGAAGGTTTATTCTCTTTCATGGTATTCGTGAAGAATTGTTTAAGCTTGAGACCTTAAATCAGGAACACGCACAAAAATCAGTCAGCTGGGAATAGGGTGAGTACAGTTCCTGTATCACTAGGACAGGCAGAGGCACATAAATTTCAAGACACTGATAAACCAAAGGATGTATAACCCCTCTACTTTTCACTTTTCTAGTGGAAGGTGCCCCTGCTCACGTCAGGGCATTTGGAACTGGATGATCTTTTAGGTCCCTTCCAAACCAGGCCATTCTAGGATTCTGTTCCCTGATTCTATGCTACTTTTTGTCTGAGCACTGACTGATGATCCTGTAAAACATGCTGGAAAATCACTTAGATGCACCTGAGATATTCCAAATATGCTCGAAACAAAGGGCAACTAAATTAATGAAAGGATTTTGGTGGATACCACTGGTCTTGAGGTGAAGTTCATCACGAATGTGTTCAGTCATACAACCAACACTGCTGTTGGAAGATATATTAGTGCTTAAAAATGAACAAAGCAGGACACTTTGATTTCTCCAGTTATGTTCCTCCATGAAGTGATACAGACCATAAATAATTACTGAAAATGCCTCTAACCCCATGATAAAAATTAATTCCTCTGTTCCTTCAGCTGTGTTTCTTTGTGTTGAGGAGAAGCAACTTCATAGTGTGAGTTAAAATTAATTAGCAGTGTTATGAGAAAGATCAGGGGAACTTAACATTAAAAGATGAAGAGCAGGACTAGGGTAGAAGGTTAAAAAAATAAAACATAGTTGCTTGGACACAGAAATCATGTGACTACTCTTTAATTACATCAGAACTACAGAGCGCTTTCCAGTAAGACCACAAAACTACATAAATAATGTGAGATACATCCTTATCAGCACAGAATGGTAATGAACAGATTTATGTATAATTCCAGTTTTGCAACTCAGAAAGAAAGAACAAAAAAAAAATACAATTACAATGCAGTCATTAATGAGGCCCTGATAATGCAAGACCTGTCCCCAAACTGCCTTTATGTGGTGGGGCTTGCTCAATAGGATTATTCAGAGTATTTCTGCAGGAATGAACTGGGGCAATAAGTGCTGCTGCCTATTCTATTCTGTGCTGATTGATATCTGCCAAAGAAAAACAAATCAGCAGCTTTGCAGTCACAGATAGCCGGAATGTTTTTATATCTCACTGAATTTATTGACCATCAGCAGCCTAGAAGGCCACCAGTGAAGTGGTGACGTTTATCAGTTTAAAAAGCTTCAATATTCAGCTGAGTGGAAGGTGGTAAAAGGCTTCCCAATGACAATTGAAAAACTGTTTTTAATGAAGTGGTTGTCCAAAAAGACAGTTTTAATCATCTTTTCAGGTAAGATGGTACCATGTATTTTAAATTTCGGATGGGACATACAAAATGCTCTAAAGAAAGTGGGAACTTTACAGATGCTTTCCTTATCTGAACTAGTACCTTTTATTCCCTTTGCATTCAAAATTTTGCAATGCGAAAACACCTCACCCTTTGGGAACTTCAGTGAGAATGGATGAAACACTCTACTTACACAAGTTATACTTTCAGGCTCAAAGCTGTACAGATGTTAAAGATATTTTAAATAATTTCACCAATTTGATAGATCGTCTGTCAAGTAGCCAGGGTGATCACTGTTTTCTTCTTCTGCTGTAAGACAAGACACAATGGGGAGAAATAAGTTGTACATAAGGGAAAGTTCAGTCAGCCAAAGTTTTCAGCTTTTAGATGTGCCTCAGGCACAGATTCAGTGCAGTGACTGCTCAGCTAGAGAAGCAGCATCTCTAAAAACAATCATGTCTTCTCTCATTTTAAATGTAGGAATTTTTCTGTTTGCTGAAGAACAAAGATACAAACCTTGTCCAGAGGGGTAAGTTAGCACACGGCAAAAAAATTTCATGCTGAAGAAAATAATGGATTTGTTCTTCATTTGCACATTGCCCCCTGTCATGTCTAAAATCAGCTGATCTGAGAGTGCATGGCTTACCCAGGTTTGACTGGTTATTTCCTACTACATTGATGGAAATGATATTCCACATAGTATTTTCCAAACAAGCTGCCAGTTCTGCTTATTTATCTCAGATATTTCACCCTTTTTTCTCAGTTGCTGTCCATCTCCTCTGCTACAGCAACAGCAGGCAGGAAAATACTACTAAAATTTGTAAAAATCCACCTTCACAGGATTTTGTGGGCATACAAATGACACTTTCACTGATTTAACTTTAGAACTGCTCATATATTTTGTACAAAGCACTATGCTCATTTCTAATTCTGCCTTTCTCTCTCTCCAAAATGCCACTGAATTTTTTTTGTTCAGAGTTCTGCCAGGGTAGGGAAGAGAGGGCTGAGCACAGAGCCCCAGCTCCATTTCCAAAAAAAAAAAAAAAAAGAATTAGTCTGTGGTAGCTGAAGAGGTGAAAGATTTAAGGACAGAGGACATGGAGAGCAAAGGTTTAGGGTCTCACCCTGGTGATGTGAAACCAACAGCTCCTCTCCTGGGGCTCTTATGGATTCTTTTAAACTTTTGCACCAAATCCAGTGGACGAATCAAAATTTCACAACCAAACAATATTATATAGAAAAAGGAACCCCAGTAAAGATTTGCTTTTGAAAATTCAATTAAAAATAACCATTCCTTTGAATCCAAACCAGGAAAACATCTGAAAAGAAAATTAAAAGCAGAATATACAAATATTTCCTGCTATCATTATGTGGCTCATGTTCTAATCTGTGTAAATGCACACTCCAGTACAATGCACTCTGTGGAACAATATCTTCATTCAAAACAGACCTTTTAGATCAATTTGCTAAATTGTTAGTAAATGAAATACTGAAAAAACACTTTTAAAAAGTCAGAGTAAGACAAAACGTGCATTTACCTTCTTGTGCTTTCTGTAAGGAACTAAGGAACAGTGCAGCAGCTTCAGAAAGAGATAAAGGATTTGTGTTTTGGCTGCGTGTTTCTAGAATGAAAAAATCAGAGATGCATGGTTTGTTAGTGTCTGATGGCATTTCTTTACTTTGTTCTTTGCTTTTTTATTATTTCTATAACTAGGGACCCAAAGACAATAAAATACTGTTGTGTCCCTCACTCTATAACATTGTCTGCTCAAAACCAGCCTGATAAATAACACAAGAGAGATTAGCAATCTTTTTAAAAGGGAGGTTATTTCAAAGTCCCTTAGAAGGTAAAAAGAACATTTTCCTTTTCTGTATGTTCCTTACTTTTTTACAACATTCTGTTCCCTCCAGAAACATTGTCTAGCATGGATTGATGTTGTCTGCTTCTGTTATTTGTCACTTCAGCACAATTACTAATGTAATTTGCTTTTTTCCAGTGCAAAAAGAAAGTCAAAAGCACTGATGAAAATCCCACTTAGCAGCCAGGTCAGTCTGGAAATTATGTAAATGAAATCACACAGGTGCACCAGAGAGGAAAGTCAGGCTTTGTCATGTGCTGGTTGGAATGAAGGGACTAAAAACGGGGGGGGGGGTGGTGTTGTTTCCTTGGTTATGACTCCGGGAAAACAAATCCCCTCCCATTTCCATGGATTTCTCCCATGACCTGAGGGAAGGTGGATGGGTTCCACACCCCTGTGCTCATGGACTCACCGAGCTGCACTCTGTCATACAGGTCCTTCCTCTGGCTTTCATCTGAGATGAAGCGACGTCCCTCTACAAAAGCAGTGGGACAAGGGTGAAAACAGCCTCCAAATTCCTTGTAATTCCAACTTCAAAATCCCTAAATCCCGTATTTTCAATTTTCTATATGGTCAAGAGACCTCAGTCTCTTTACTGGACTATAAAGGATTGCCTTTAAAATTGTATTTCTATTTAAAAAATGAAAAACCCCACCGAAATCCCAAAGTGACACAATAAAATCCCATTGCTTCCTATGCATCAATAAGAATGATAAAAAGCTCAGTAGGAAAGTAACACAGTGCATTATTCAGTTGGAAGAATTTAAAAAAAAGAACAAAGAAGGGTCAAAATCTTTGCTTTTATGACTAGAAATAATTGTATTAAAGTCACTAGAACTTTCAACTATATTTACAGTTGTTTGGAGCTTATATTTATTTTGTTTTGCTATTATTTGTATTGTCTCCCTTTTGCATTTCTCTCAGGATTATGACCTTTTTTTTTTCTAATTTACAGGGAATTTTTTTCTTCCTCTCTTAATACCTGCCCTCCCTGATAGCTTTTAATTTTAAATCAATAATTCAGAATACAATTTTTCATATTAGTACTTCTGTTAAATTTGATAATTTGGATCGAAGGACAAAATCTGTCTTTGGCTCTAAATTTTATCTTCCATATTTAATTCTTCTTTAACTCTGGACTACCAATAGAAACTCAAAATTTCATTCACACAACCTTAACACCATAATTTTGATGTGACTGATATCTGAGTTCTCCTTAGAATAGGTTGCTTGTGGTCTTAACACCAACTTTGCTGCAAGATGCTTGAAACAGGGATGTGTGTTCTCCTGTTGCTTGAGAAGATGTTTTATTAAAGCCTGAGTAGGAATAAGGAATGATAACTATATCCAGGATGTCTTAAACCCCCTTTAGGATTATTTCAGATATAAATTATATATATATATATATATATACACTTTTTTTTTTTTTTTATATACATATATACATATCTATATCTATATCTATCTCCTTATATTCAGATAAGGAAACTGCTTTTCCAGTAGGCTTTACAATCAAGTTTCAATATATATATTATACATTTTCAGCGTTTTCTTTTCCTTTTCTTCTTCCGACACTGGCTTTTTTGATTTGATTTCTTTAAAAAAATAATACTGGCAATGCCACTGTTTCAGAGACAAGAAGAAATAATTTAGTAGCGAATAAGAGAATATTCTGAGTGGGAAGGACCGACAAGGACCATTGAGTCCAACTTTGAAGTGGATGGCCTGTACAGGGACCAAAGGTGTGACCTTGACCTAATTAGCACCATGCAATTAGCACATCCTCCCTGCAAGCCTCAGAACTTCCACCTCCACAGCATCCTCAGGATCTCCTGCTTGTGTGGAACCAAGGAATAATCCAGGGGTGGAGAAAATTATCTCCTCAAAATGGAAAGAGCTCGGGACTTACGTGCACCCTTCAAATAGAGCATGGCCTGAGGAGTCCAGTTTCTCCTTTGGAAATGAGTCTTTATGCCAAAAAAAAAAAGGAGGGAAAAGAGACATGTCAACATTCCATGCCATTGCTAATTAGTGCAAACACTTAATGGCACCAACCTCTGAGCTTCATGAGCTCCAGCCTGAGCTCACCTGAGGGGCACTCCAGGAGAAGGCGACGAAGGACGCTGCCAGGAACAGGGCCAGGGCAGACGCTGTGAGTTTATGCAGCCCCTGTGCACAACAGAGAACCACAAGGTGCAGGAAAAGCCTTTCACACCTGCACATCCTCCCAACTTCACATCTAAATGTGGGGGTGTTTCCAGCTGCTGCTTTGTCCCTGTCTTGCTGCCAAACCTCCTCTTGCTCAGGGGGTGCTGCAGTGCTCGCTGATCTGATCAGAGGATTAATGTTGAATAGAACTTTATTCTTTTTTCTCAAATCCATTCCATCCTGGTGAGAACTGCCATCAAGGCAAGCACCTTTTGTGCTCCTGTTTGCAAGGACATCAAATCCTCCAGAAATGAGAATAATGTACAAAATAGGTAAAGATGGTATAAAGTCTACCTTGATTTTACCAAACTGTAGACAACAAGCCAACGTAGGGGGCTTATCGTTCCAAACAAACAAACAAACCAACCAACCAGGAGACCAAATCTCTACTTCCTCAGGTAAAAATAAAAAGGAAAAAATCTTTTAAATTTAGCATCCTATCAATATCAGCCATGATTAACACAAGTCACAAGACAGGTTTTTTCGATTCCTGGAGTTAGTTCATTGACGCAGCACATGCAAATGGAAGCACTGAGCATGAATCCTCTGTGCACAAGTTGCATCTCTGCTTGTTCACACAGACCATGTTGTTATTCATGTACTGATAACAGTGATGGGCAGCAGAGCATCTAACTTTTTGTTTCACAGTGGTTTATTTCATCCTGGGCTTGAGAGTATGTTGTGCTACTGGTGAGTTTTTTTAATACACATAATATATATATGTGTATATTTCCTTCAGGTTATTTTTAAGGAAAAGTTATTAAGCCTCCCTGCAGTTCCTAAATATTGCACTCACATGAAAAAAAACCCATTAATTTTGAACTGTTTCCTGCACACCAAAAAATTCTCACTTACCTTCATACTTTTCTCGGTGACAAACCTTCAGTCTTCTTTCCTTGGGATGATGTGTCACAAGATCTCCTTCCTACATGTCCAGGGGTCCCTTTTTAAATCTTCGGAGTGGAGGTGCCCTCCCCTTCCGTGGCAGGGCGGAGGAGTCTGAATGGATCTCTTGTCAGCCCTGTAGATGGAGAAGCAGGTCTGATGACTCCTGAGGGAAACCTGCAGTCTTGCAGGAAGTCATGATTGAAATGATTGAAAGATGGATGCACTTGCAGATGCACCCCATTAACCAGGTGAATACCTCCTGAATACATCAGCATCAGCTCTGTGCGTTTGCAATGCATCACCTTCCTGCTGGATGATCAATAATCACAGCCAGAGTGGGTATTAATATGGATGGCGAGAGTTTACCCAGGATAATCTAGCATATATCAGATTACTATCCATTGTGGGAGCTGGAAAAGATGGTAAATTACTCGCCAGCATCAAGAAAAAAGTGACTTACCCACTAGCTTGAGGTTATTCCTTGCATATATTTAGAGGGTGTAGTCTATGGTTTGATTCTCTAATGATTTCTTGCATCTAGGTTTCTTACACACAAGTACAAAGCTCAACAACAACAGCAAACAAAAAACAAACAAACAAAAAACCCCCAAACCAATAAACCTTGAACTCCTCATAGTCAGAAACACTTTTCCGTGTCATGGATTAGCTGGAGTAAAAGCCCAGATCATGGGCTTGAATAGGTCAAACAGTGGAGCAGTGGACAGAAAAAAAGGCAGGGATCAGAGAAGTCATTTCCATGAGCTGCTTCTGGGTGATTGTTGGGCTCATTGCAGTCATGGAGAGTGGGTTTGGTCCTCAGGCAAAGAGCTGATCACGCTCGATGCCTGGCCTTTCTTGCTCTGTAGCCAGGGTTTTCATCTCTCCTCCTGCACTTTTTCCTTTGTAAACTTGATAGAAGCAGAAGGAGAAGCAAAGCAAACAGGCAGGTAGGAATTTGCTGATTAGAAGACTGACGGACGGAAATTTCACTGCAGCAGCCTCACGAACAGGGCCAGCCTGTGGTGTGACAAAAACCCAGGTCAGGCCATGCATGTGACAAACACCAGCTCATGGATGTGGAGTCCAAGGAGGAATGTGCAGACAGGCACTGCTGCTGCTCACTGTGGGCTCCTCCCTGGCACCGTGTGTCTGTGGGCACTGCTCCAAAGCACATTATTGAGTGAAGGTGCAATTGCTGTCCAGCTTTTGGGGGGTATCGCTCTGTTCCCTGCCCACGCCGCACAGAATTGCTCACTGAATATACAGAACTGCCATCAGCTGCAGCTCATGCTGGTGTAGAGGCAAGAAACTAGAGGGAAGTTCAAGTTTTGGTCTCAAGCAGCTCCTATGATGGCTGGGAGCTGCTGTTAGAGCTCTATCCTTTTTAAAAGGCCATGCCCTGATGCATCCTAGCCAGCAGAAGGGATTCTACTTGCATCTACTTCACTGTGAAGTTTACATTTTCCCTGCTCTTTTCGCCCGTGCTCTGACAGATCAGAGACATTTCTTGATGATGCTTAACCCTTAGCCTTAGAAGGGGGCTGTGCATTGCATCCAGGAGACATTTAACATGCAGAGGCTTGGAAAAGGTAAAGCTACTCCTCTGTTCTCTTCTGGAGTGACTTTAGATCTTCCCTTTTTGCACAGACCACAGGGCTGGAATCAAAGCATTCAGATGAGCCTGTGAAAATTAACCCCTGCCTTTGGGATTGGGCAGTGTGAAGTATAATCCCTTTGGGATGGTTCTCCTCATGGCAGGAAAACCAGAATGTGTCTAGCACTGAAAATTAACCCTGCTTTCCCTGCCACTGGAATGAGACAAGATAACACAAAATAAACAGTGGAGGACAACCAGCTCAGCCCCTCTCCTTGCAGCTGGGGAGAAGAGGAGAAGAATGGGAGGCATGGAGAAAGATTTGGGTTGTTACCACACCGTAGAAAAACAGCTTCAGTTTTTCTTGTCTTTTGACCATTTTGCAAAATCTGAGCTACTCTGACTTGGTGTGGCTGGAGTCTCAGTCTCTCTTCCAAACCTGGCTGTATTCTGAGTCCCATTGGAATCCTTGTAGAGATTGGGGCTTGTTTGAAGCTGCCTGGAGGGCAGCAGGGGGCTGAACTGAGCAGATCAAAATCTGAACTGCCTTGTGGGGACAGGTGACCACCAGCTCAAGAACAAAAGCAGGATCTTGACAGCATCATCTTAAATTAATTGGTTTTATTGCTGTACCATCAGAGGCCTCAGTGGCACCAGGGTGCCTAAAAGTCAGGAATTTAGTTGCAACCTGTAGCAAGAGACAGTTGACCTTGACCTTTCACATCAGGTGAAATGAACCCAATCTCAAATTGCATTTCCATAATGGCTTGGGGGTTCATTTTTTTTTTATTTTCAAAAGGTTTTTATTTCACCCTTAAATTGTCTGTTCCTTTGTGACTCATGGCTCTAAGTCCATTTATTTTTACTATGACCAGTGACTTCAAGTTGCTTTGGTTTTCAAACAAAAGTGTATTTCAATATCATCATCTTGGAAATCTGTAAGAAGACTGCGTGCAGAACAAAGAACTCCAGGTTTGTCAATTCTGCTTCAGGGACCAAAATTTAAGAGACTCAGATTCTCCCTTCAAAGCTTTTTCTTGCCATGATCCTATGAGAAGGCAGTCACCTCACCGTTCCCAGAAACTTCTAGGATGGCATATGGGACACAATTTATTTGCAAACAGAGACAGGAGGCAATGTTTTGGGAAGGCAGTGCAGGTACTGAGAGTGTTTGCATTCACAAAAGAACTGTGCCTGTGTGTGGGCACATGTGAGCTCGTGCTCTTGAAAAATGAAGCTGCCTGGAATTGGGTTATGGATCATAACACACTAAAAAACTGTGGCACTCCGGGATGATGAGCTGTGCACGGAACACTCATCGTCAGTGCTGCCATTTCTCAGCTGATTCACCTGGAGGAGGAAGTGGCTCTGGCATGTAATCAATACCCTGAGTGAGGGAAGCAGAGGGAAGCTTGCCATAGCAGCAGGACCCCTTATTAGAAAGTAAATAACCTGTTCTTATTCTTCGAGATGATCTAAAGGGCACGGGCTGCATATCCTGGCGCTGTAAGTGATAAAAAGCCAATTTCTGGCATTGAAGTTCAGTGCTGAGGTGAGGGAAAAATGTTCTCATGTGCTGGAGTTTTAACCAGTGGGGTCAAACTTACTTCACTGACTTGCATCACGACTGTGCGCTTTCCCAAGTATTTCCCTGAAAATACAGGATACAGTCCTTGTGCCTGTGTATTTTTAACTGCTGGTAAGGACACCAGTGATCTGTGGCTCGCTCCTGGGTAAAAGGAGCGTGTAGCTGTCGTGTGTGTAGGTGGTCAGTGGGTACGTCAGCAAACACTGGTGCTGTCAAGGTACAAATCTCCTGGAACTTATGACCTTTGCTTTGTGCTTGTTCTCGTTTCCTTTGGTTTTGTTTTTATTTTTCTGCTAGTTTGGTAACTCTGGGAAATACATCCCACTTCTGTATGGCACCTGAGCAGCACCTAGCACAGTGTACTTCTGGCTCCTGCGTGCTACTGTAGCATCCTAAAAGGCTGTGAAATGTCATGGCAGAGCCTGCAAAGTAAGGAATTACAAAGTATTTTGCATTTAATTTGCAGTAAGTTGCATTGTAAGGCAAGCTTCCTACCAGTAGCAAAGTCAAATATAGATTGCCCTGGAAGGATGTTGATTTGTTATCACTGAGAAACTCAGAGAAGAGATTAGACAACCCCTTTTTAGGACTCATTGCCCAACTGATCCTGCCCAGAGACACGGTGATGAACCATATGACCTCTAATATCTTCTTTTTGGACTGTCTTTTTGTGTTTCTGTGATCTTTCAAAGCTGACTCTGGACTTTAACCCCATATATCCCACTCAGACTAGGGGGAAATTTGTGTACAAGTTCCATATTTGCCCTGTAAAACCTACTGACCAAAACAATCCTATCTGCGATCCATCAGTACATTTTATGCCACACAAACATGTTTTTCAGTGTTACTTATTTTCACAATAGGCCCTAATTTACAGAACCATAGAACAGTTTGGGTTGGAACACACCTTTGAAAGTCATCTAGTCCAACCACCCTACAATAAGTAGGGATGTCTTCATCTTCTCTGGGAAGGTGAATTTTCGTGGTGCAGCTCTGAGAGGAAGAGATACCCTCTGGTGCAAACCAGGTGGATGATTAGAGAGGCCATCAGTTGCTGGCCCAAATTTATTTAACTACTCTGTTGCACATTCAGCACCACAATATCTGTGGGCGTGTTTCAAGCACTGCAGATTTGCTGGAGAAGCTTTTTGTCTTTTCTCTAGACTGTATGAGAAGAACTGTGCTAAAACCTACTTGAGGTAGAGAACAAGGTGTAGAAAATCCAGTCTGTTAGAGATCACGTAAATGCCTCACACGAGAGAGGTAACAGGGACTTCATTGAGGACTAATGTGTGAGCAGTGCTGCACCCAGGTCCAGGCTCTACTGTTCTCACAAGTGTGTTTGTGACAGGGATAATTATAAGTAAAATTTAAATATATTATGTGGGATGAGGGGTGTTTGAAAGCATCAGGAAAGAGTAGAAATCCACAAATCTTTGGAACGTGTAAACATCTCAAAAAGAGGTGTTGCTTCTGAAGGTCAACAAACTATGGGATGGTACAATAATTTTTTTTTCCAGCAATGGACAAGTCTGGGGCAAACACCAGGTGAAAAGACCAGCTGAAAAACAGTTTCTTCCAGTTTTCAGGCTGGAAAGGAGATGTGGCCACCTAAGCATAGGCATTTACAAAGTACTTTAGCAGGAGCCGTAGAGCTCTTCAGATAGACAGGCTCTACTACACATATCTTGATAATTTAATACAAAAAAGAGGAATTAGTTACGGGTCCTAATGATAAAATACTCTTTTTTTTTTTTTTCACAGAACCAAGGGCAGAGCAGACAGTTAATGCAGAGACTATTTAATACACTATCAGCTCAAGAGACCTCAACACTTCCTTCCTTTCAAAAGTAGTGAGAGTGATGAAATTCACACAGTTCCTGGATTCCCTGTTCTAACTGGCAGAAATTAGGAAAGATCTGCTCCTGCCTGAAATTGTGCTGCAGGTGGGAAAAGCAGGAAAGAACTGCTAATAGAAGTGAGAAACATCCCAAGGACCAAAGTTTTGACACAACAATAACCTGTATCACAATGTTCCTTGCTGTTTTAAAAAATAAGTAGAAGAGCAGGGAGACTTCAAGTTGCACTGAAATTCCAGGCAATTAATTTAACAGCTGCAGGAGAGATGCGAGGGAAAAAAGTAAAAAGGCCAGAAAGCTGGAGCCTGGTGCTTGATTGGAACCTGGTTGCAGCTGGTGGTCCCTCTCAGCTGAGGGCTGAGTGGCAACAGCTGTACCTTGTAAAGCTGATTTTCCAGCAGATGAGCCCTCTGCTCAATTGAACACTGAAGTTCAGTCAGCTACTACTCCTCAGAGGAACAGCTAAAATAGCTGTGCTGTCTCCCTCAGACAAGGAAGAGAAATTATTTTTCCACGTGCTAGTGTAAGTATAAGGTCTTTGGCTGTGTTTTTTTTGTTTGGTTTGATTGGTTTTTTTACTGGTACCTTGCAGAAAAAAAAGTCAAATACTCTTTAATAGAGTTTTACTTGTATCTGCTTGAAGGCTCTTGTGCACTTAAAGAACAGTCCTAAATCTAATTGTAGTGTTTTTAAAATTTTAATTTAAAGCTAATTCATCTATCTCTAGAGATAATACATCTGTAATAATGCCTCCTAATATAGAAGATTGCTTCAACTTCCTGGCATTTATTTGAGAATTAAATCTTTTAAGACAGCAATAATTAAAAAGTAGTCTCTTCTCTAAAATTGTTCTGAGCTTTTTCTTATTGTGGTTTTTCTGAAGTATTCCTGTGGCTAGAGATGTGTTCGTTAACATAAATATTGCTACTTATAGAAATACTAGAAAAATAAACTTGGAGCTCTTGCCTCTGCTTATATAAAACTAAGTTGCTGCCATGCAGGCAGATTGTAATAAACCAGTTTAAATAAAACACTTAGTATTTATGTTTATTTCAATCTAGATTAATAAATACTTATATGTGATTTTATTCCTTGCTTCAAAAGATCATACAAGTGTTAAGTGCTAGTGAAGCCTGCTGCTGTTTTTGGGGAAAGGAATTCATTTTTCTACCTAAAAAATCACTTAAAATCTGATTCTTGGGAGCTTCAGCCAGCTTCATTCGGTATGTTATTATTATTTAATAATACAGCTTGATAATCTCGATGTCACTTCCAATTGGAATTGTTTCCCCTCTTGTTTCTTCCCAATGACAAAGATTCAGCCAAGCTGTGGGTCCCTGTCCCAGAGCTCTGTCCCAGGCCTGCTGAGGGCATCCCTCAGTGAACATTCTTGGTGCTGGTGTTTTAGCAGATGCTACTTTGGTGGGTTGAGAAGCTCAAAGTCCCCATTGTCCCTTGAGAGCTCCCAGCTGATCAGTTCAGGTGGTTGCAATGTGCAGGGTAGGCATGGAAACCTCACTTGGAATGTGGATGTATCCCTGCAAAATGAACCTCCCATGCCTTAGTCACACAGAGGCATGCTTATCTTGTAGGAAATGTCTTTTTAAATGTTGCCTGGGAGAATAGATAATAAAAGTACAAACAGGATGAGGTGCCTCTGCAGGGCATGTTTCTTGTGTAATTCCCAGTGTGGCACCATGATAGCTGTGGCTAATTAGCAGAAGAAACACCAGATTTTGGGTTTCTTTTGTGCTTGTAGGCTCACAGAAATGCTGAAACTCTTGTTGGTCTCACTTTTCCTGCCTCCTCACTCCCCCCAGTACAATTAAAGTGCTTCCTTGAATCTAAAAAGTCCTCTGCTAATTTGCAGGGTGTTCTTCAGTTTTTATTTTTGTTCCCCTCACCTCCCTGCCATGGTTATGGTATTTAAGAATAAGGAATGAGATTTCAGGAAGTATTTCTGTCTTTCTTCCCCAACTTTTCCACATGTGCATCAACTTCTAGTTCCCTGGACAACGAAATGTCCTGGCTGAAGGTTTC
>QWTY01040958.1:0-12748 GCA_008033365.1 Pseudorectes ferrugineus | reverse complement strand
TTTTTTCATTCACTTCTTGTCAGTAAGTCAATGACATTTGTTCTAGCTCCATTTGATTTATCTCTACTTACTTTTACACAATTTTTTCACACTTCAAACATGTATTTCAGCAACAATAATTAACTGATTCAGAATGTTCAGTTGTTAGACTAAGTGGAATTCTTGATGTGCAGGAATATCTAAGCTAGCTATGCCCATCATGGGAAAGGAAGATATACTGAGACAGATGGTAGTGTCTGTGGAGTATCTGACTGCATCTAATCTGTTTGTTTGAGCAAATTTCTGACATTGGATATATGTAGGTTTGGGTGCAAAAAAATGAAAGAGAAAAGATGAGGAAATTTTGAAATTGTTTTTAGAGGTGCACATCAAGTCTAAGGGACAGACCTAAGAAAAGAAGGATTCACTTTGTGTGACTAAGATGTTACAGATATAGGAGGTGTTGCACACACTGGTGATACCAATTCCTCTCTGCAATGAGAAGATGACGAAATTGAAATCCTGGGCTACACAGCCATGGTGAAGATGGCTAAAACTAATCAATCGAGAAGAAAACCGTTCTTAGCCCATCTCTTTAAAAAACACAGTCTCCTTATTTCATAACATAAAAAATCTGAGATTATAATTTCATACAAAAGATACTGGGAATTTTCATATCTTTACAATTGTTCTTCCCACAAGAAAAGTAAAATCATACTGGGAACTAATTTCCAAGGGCTGCAGCACACATTAACCTTGTTGCTACAACACTACTGAAAAGATCATGGGGATGTGTGCATCAATTATTCCAGGCTATAATGTCAACAGGTATCTTTCATAGTGTCAATACTTCTGCTATAAATCCTTCTCCAATCACCTGTGGCTGAATAAGTCACAGGACTTTTCTTTCACCTTTGGTGAAAGAATATTCTCAGGAATTATTTCCCTGTTACTGTTTTTTGAAATAGTTTGGTTCAATTTAAGCTAGGCTTTTTATGCTGAAGAAGACATTCCTCACTAACCACAATTAAACCAATAAAATAAATTAAGAAAATATTCTCTAGAGTACCAGAGTCTGAACCAACTGCTCTTGGTGAAGATGAACTGTGCCAGCAGTGGGCATACAGAGGCTGATAGAAAGGGCTTTTCAAAAAAGCACACCACAATTATTATCTATCACACTGAGATAAAGCTGGATTTGGGAACTCTACAGTGTTTATAGGCGGGCAGAGGTGGAACAGAGGATGAATCAAATTCCACACTTCATGGGATGCAGTGGCATTAAGTAAACTAGAGATTTCTCTGTAGTATTACTAGGAGTCATGATGCCACTGGACGTTGAGGGACTTACTCCATAGCCATGTTTCCAGAGTGGACTTCTGTTCAGACCACCATGCATGGCAGAGAATGTCCTCCTGTGGGCCTTCTAAGCCCTCCTGTCACATGAATGCTGAGAGTGACACAGCCAGTCTTCTGCTGACACTGCACTGTATGTAATGGTGCCCACAGTGATGTGGGAAATTAACCCTTCAAGGTCCTCTCACAAATGAAACCATCCACTTTAATAAGCATGAATCCTCCTGCATGAATGAGGGATCCACATATTGTACACAACCAAAATAATAAAAAAAAACCAAAACCAAAACCAAAACCAACCCCCTTTTTTTGATTGTTTTTGTCTAAGTGTTACAATACAGAAATATAAACCCTATGAAAAATGTGCCACTTACCTAAGACAGATTCATATTGGGGGAGTAAAAAGCGTATCTGTGACCAGTAAAGGAAAATTAGACTTTTGACTAGTTTTGTTAACAAGTGTTTAAATGTAATCAATAGTTTTTCAGAAAAAAATTTGCTTTTCAACAGACAAGGACTTCCCCTTGCACTGTTCTGTATCTAGTGGAATGCTGACATTGTTTCTATTCTTACGCTAATTGTTAGGAGAAACCCTGTTTGTATTTTCACTTCGGTAACTGGAATGTCTTGTTCTTCTGTAAGAACTCCTCAGGATTGTTTACTTGGCAGCCTCTTGGGTTTTTCAATTAATGTACAAGCAAGATAAGAATAATCAACTTAAATGTTTACATTGGGCATTTCCAATGGTTAGTTCCAATTTACAGTTTTCCAAGGGGCTGGAAAAGACACTGCACGGTGGACTGAAGTGTGTATCTTGAAAGTCTTTCAGTTGTTAGTGTTCCCATTCAAATTGTGGTAGTGAAAACCCTCAAGCACTTAATGATATACCCCAAAACGCAGGCAGACTTGTGGATCTCTATTTGCTGCTAATAAAATAACATTGGTGAGAACAGAAGTGCTGGCAGCTCAGCTGCTCAGTGCAGCACATCCCTCTCCACTTCTATATTATTTTCTTCCTGTGAAGTTTATTACCCACATGTACTTCATCTTCCTCACAAGCACTTTAAATGAGTTCAGTAGCAGCAAACTTCACATCAAGCACAACCAGAATTTCCAACTGCTTAGATTTAGACTAAAAAGACCAAAGGTGCCTTATTTTTATGATTTCCTTATTAAAGGAGAGATCACATAACAGACACTTTATGCTAACATTCAGATACCCTGTGTGTGAAGAAATCAGCTTGTAGAGACAGGCAGTGAGTGCTTGGCACCTAGGTCTCTTTGCAAAACAGAAAACTATTTTCAGGAAACTGTATAAAATCTGAGTTTTCAGCATTTGTACTGCTACACACAGGACATTTTCTCAAGGTAAAAGCTCTCAGAAAGGAAAGGAATTTAATTATCAGATTAATAGGAATTGGACACACATTACTACATCATGCATTAATGTCCATTTATTACTAAATGTTTTTGAACAATTTAACTTGGGCACATAACCTATCCCCACTCAGAAGTAGTCTGTATTAAACCCTACAGTGTAAAAATTGTATGTCTTTTGTCAGGGTACTGCTTCTTAATACTCTTGCTCATTCTGACTGCAGGAGGGGCTGACAGTGCTCAGCCATTCTTGAGTTATTTTTCCACAATCCTCATTGCCAATTTTGTAAAAATTTGGCAGAGGATGAAGTAAATGAGGGGTAGTACTTCAGCAGAAATAGATATCTCAATAATTACCCCAGAAATGGTGTTTGCTTCCATTAAACTCAAACCCTTCTGTGCATTCATTAATATCTTTAGCACCCTTCAAATGAGCAATTTCAAAGCTACTCTCTGACAGCCAGCTATTTTCTCATGTTGTATTTTTGTCCTCTGAGAAATTAAATTTGTTCTTCTGTACAGCACCTCTGCTCTCATTGCCTTAAAATGTGCAATATATGGTCCAATCATTTGAGAGTGAATTTGTCTGTATTCCTTTGAATGCTGCTTGTTACGCATTCCTCCCAAATTACAACAAACAATACAGTATGCCAGTTCCAGATTATGCCTTCAAGCAAGAGCCAAATTGACCCATCACAGCAACATTTGAAGAATTTGTACTGTTCTGATTGAATTCTGACTTAAATATCCCAGTTTGTAGTGGGTCAGATTGCACTTTGTGAAGGAGGTGTTGGTAGACTTTTGTGTGCCAGCATGTCCTTTGGTAAGGTGTCATTGATGCTACTCCTCAGAGTTTTAGTCTGTATTAAAAAATTTTAACTTTTGGTTCTTGTTTCATTATAATTTTCTTATGGTCTCTTTCTAGAGATCATCTCTTATTCAAGTTGTCTCTCTGATCCCATAAAACAGATTCTTAGAATTTCTCTGTTTTAGTATTTTTTTGTTTCTTCAGCAGAATGAAATTAAGTAAAGAAACCTCCTTTCTATTACCATTTCCACAGAACTTTTGACTTACCAGATTGCCTGAATTAATTCTATTAAGAGCTCAAACCTGACTATTAGAAAAGTCATGAAAGAAGCCAGAGAGAATGACAGTATCTAAACAATAATAACACCTGAAAAATAACTTTTAATTTTAAAAGATGCATATAAAATCAAATATGTCACTGGTACAAGCTTGCAGTTGTTGATATGATGTGACTGAGAAACCAAACATTGGACATTGATTCAAAACCTTTGAAGACTTGCTCAATCAATGAAAGTGATTACATTTCTTTTGAAAGGATGAGGAGAATGTCATGTAAAGTAAGGAGCAAAGCCCATTTTTGAGTGACACCCCTCCATAAAAATTCTTCAAAAGAAAATTCTTCAGTCTGCAATAGGTTTCTATGTCTGTTAGACATCATACACTGCATATATGGGAAAGGCTGCTTACCAGGCTTCTGACAAAGAATAATGCCAAACTTGTGTAGAGATAAAGACAAAATGATATTGTACTTTTTATTTTTATAATTTAAAATGCAAATTGTTTTATTTTGACCGAGTATGTACTGATAAAACCATACAGTGACCCAAATTTAGCTATTGATGTCTAATACGTATGCAGAATTTTAAAGCAGGAAGCCTGACTATATTCAGAAAATCCAACCAACCAACCAACAGACCAAATACTTTGTTTTCAGGGCCAAAATTTTGTCTGCTGTGCTGTTTATGAATCCAGTGTTGTCTTTGCTCAAATCACTGTGGGAGATTCTTTCTCCATGTCAGAAGTTGTGATGCAGAACAGATGCTGAGACATAATATATCCACCCATAAATCCTTAAACTAAGAGCTGTGACCAGTAATACTCTCTGTGCAGGAGTCTGCGCTCATATACAGTTTCCTTACTCAGAGACCAAATCTGTGTTCCATTTCTGTAATCTTGTGACTGAGAAGTGGAATGCAAACCTGAACTACTCACTTCCAAAGGAGTTCTATAGTACACCCGAAATCCCTCTTCGTAGCTTGCTTCTACCCCTAAGTAGTAAAATCAGGAGAACTCAGCTCCTTTCTGGAGATGTGGACAGTTGTGCAAGAAATACAATTATGTGAAGTTTGTTCCTGTTTGAATATAAAACTCTACAAATTATGTCTATTCCCTAAGCTCAAATTCCATTATTAAAATAAGTCAGCTGGAACAGGATCCAGTGTATTAATATTAACATGAGAACACCAGGCCTTCTGTGTTGTATCCGTATTCCCAGAGGTGCAGTCTGTACTCTCGGCACAACTCACAGTTAAATAAAGCCCCTCCTCCCCATTTGTTTCAACTGGTTCAGAAATAGGGAAAATGGTTGATGTATTTCAGGATGAACTTACATAGCTGGATAATGCTGACACTCCTGTCCTAGACTGAGATCTCAGTGTGAAGGACTGTTGTGGAAAAGGGGATCAAGATTCATGCACAATTGCATGGATGACTGATAACATGTTCACTTGCATCAGAATGGTATTGGCACTCTCACATATGAGTGAGTTTCTGAAAGCTTAATCTTGTGGCTGCCTTGAAAAAAAAGTCTTAATATGAAGTTATGCAATCAGTATATGGTTTCTGCAATGGGCCCGGATGAAAATGGTATTAAAAATCTTATTGGTTTAAGGCTTATGCTGCTGAGCACTGATGTTGATGATGATTTAAATGAATAATCCATTGTGAGAGAGATGAGAAAATAAACAGGAAACTGTTAAAACTCAGTGAGACCCCATTTGAAAAAGCTATAAAAGTAATTCTGAGCACATTTTCATTCAGAACAAAAGCAAATGTGATTCTTTTTGAGAAATTCAGTATGTGTGGGTAGAGGAGGAGAGGTACTGTTTCAGAAAGTGGGAGATGTATAGTGCAGGGGAAAGGCAGGACAGAACAGCATTGTACTGGCCTCTTTCACACAGTCCACAGTTTTGCAGCTGCTTGTACAAAAAAATATCCATATGCTAAGCTGTAGTATGTATTTGCTCAAACTGATGGTGCCTACAGTGATTGTATTACAAGGAAAACATTAAGGTTTTATGTTGTTGTTAAAGAAATGTTTGCAAGGATTCTTCAAGTGCACAACTAAATATAAAGCAGCATTAGCAAGGGAAGTCTCTTGACATTATTTTTTCTGTTAGGTTACTGCTTTACACACACCACTCCTAAATCCATCTCTTATGATAGTTTTATGGGGTATCTCTGAACTTGGCCTATTATAACTAAATAGTTACCTATTTCAGTCCTGTTTTGATTTATCCCTTAAAACCAGTCTAACAGGTATCTAATAAATATCTGCTAAGTATGGAGGCTCTTACTGACAATACTTCACCTCCTGCACACATCCACAGAGTTAATTTGACATAATCGTCCAGCCTTATTCAGAGAAAAAAGGTCGGGGTAAAAAGCTGTTCTCCAGATCATCCAAATAATAATTAAAACTACCCTGATCTTCAGCATGGCCTCATTTTACCCTAAATTTTTTCTAGAAGAGACTGTTTTCAAACCATCTTGAAATATCCATGACCATATTTTTCAAATACCAAAAGCAGTGCAGTGCTAACATAAACATGCCCTTATCTAGGACTGCTGAGGATGTATGTGATTTCCTGAGCATATCCTGAGCTTGAATCTGCTCACTCACCAACTGATAAAGTAACATGGCACTTTTGAAATTAAAATAGTAGCATTTAAATACATTCCTTTAAAACAAGAATACCAAGACATAAATTTATTTAAGATCTTTTGTCTGATTTTTATGTGTGTCAAAAGCAATCCTTGTTGTATTGGAAAATCAGAATAAAAAGAAAATGCTCACACAGAGTAGGAATAATGCATAGGCTGAGCTGAAATATCTACTGCTGGGCTAAATGACCAGCAGTGAAAGACATAGTAGCTCCACAAAATCCTGTCTAAACATTAAAAGTGGAGAGGAAATATTTAACATAGTAAGAGATGTCATAGTTGGAGAGAATAGGAAAAAAATTAAGAAAAGTATATATGGAACAAAATATCAGTTAGAACTTGCTGCTTATCATACCCGTGCAAGTATTTGATTTTGCTATTTTTTTCAATGGATATTTCATTAAGGTCAAGGAAATACACTATATTTGGGTTCAGCTGCTGTATGTGCCATCCAGAAATTTGTGGCAATTCCTACACAGACGTACAGAAGAGAGGAAGCATAGTCAGGTAACTGTGCATGTGGAAAATTTCGAATCAAATATGATATGTAAATACTTATTTCCATCAGGAGTCTAAATTACCATTTGCCTCTGGATCACTAACATCTTGCAAAGATTTTCATGCTGGTCAACTGTCCAGCTACGCAGATGATTCAGGTGTTTATTATCAGCCTTTTCCTACATAGATGGCTGGAGACTTAAACATACCTGTACACACACTTGAGAGGCAATATTACGAAAGCAGTTTAAAGAGTAAGACTGCACATTACTGAAATGTAATAATAAGTGTAATGAAACAAGGCTCTAGGATGGTGTAAATACAATCACAAATCATTCTCCAAACATAGTAAACACAAACATAAGTGCCACATGATGAGCTGCTGCTATTTATGAAGGTATATGTTGCATGCAATTTTACCTTCTTACACTCAACATCTTGCTTGCCAGGAGCTCTTGTGAGACAGAGTCAAGCAAAATCAGCTGTGGGTCTTTTAAAATTCAACATATGGGGATAAGTTTGGGAGCATCTAAAATGGAAATTAGAGTCTTACCTTTGCAAAGAAGTTAATATGGAAGCTGACATCAGCTTCTTTGCTAATTTACATGTCAAATTCCCAGTTAGCCTCTTTGCACAGGCAAAAGTCTTATTTCTGTTTGAAGGGCCCCTGAAGAATTCATACCTTCCGTTTTTAAGTGTTTCTGATGATTTCATGTTAGAGTGGAGAGAGACATAATATGGCAAATTATATCTGAAATATGAAAGTAACATATGTTTTCGGCTGCACGATAGTATAAACATCACAGAGTAAAATATCTTTAATAAACATTCTGGATGGGTAAATTATATATGTGTAGAAACTCATTAATATAGACAAACACATGAAAACTGGGTTTTTAGCTTATTCTGAAAGCTATGAATCTTATTTCTATTTGAGGTATATTTAATTTTAACATATTTATTTAGCATGTTATTTTATGTTTAATAACTTCTTATTTTACTGTTTGTATATGTGGCATTTCACAAATTACAGGATGAGAAATTCTCTGCTTGGGACAGTGTGCAATAAACATCAGACCCTTCTCTTGAAAAATAGTCTTACTGCAAAAGAAAAAAGAAAACATAATTAGACTGAGATAGCATTAGAGCGAAGGACAAATCAGGCAGAGATATTATGGGGTAAAAACACTGAAGATACATCAGGAAAGAATCTAGGATCTCATATATAAAGAATGCAGCTCAGTGTCTCAGTGACAAAAAACCTTTTAGGGAAAAAAACATGCAAGAGGCAGACTTTTATATCTCATAATCAGTAACCTCAGAAGAGGGAGTTTAGAAGACCAGCTGAGAGAAACAGATCATTTAGTGCAAATAATAAATTCAGCCGAGGAGAAGCACTGATTGTTAGAATATGATTGACACTGGCTCTGGGGACAGATGTCCTCCTGCCCTCCCAGCTGGAAAGGCTGACTGGGTGGAGCTTCTTTAGAAAACTGGCTGCTGCCATTGTACAGCTAAAAGAAGAGTGGACATGCAGAGGTAAATTTTCAAAGCAGTGTGTTTATTAACTACCCATTGACAAATAGAGGCAATTGTTCGTGAACCTCCTGCACATCCCTTTGAAAACCTACCCGGTTTCTCTGAGGTGATATCTCACCATTTATGCCAGAAAAGGTGGCTTCCAAGATAGAGGTGGGCCTTTTTTGACAATGGATAAAATGGGTGATCTCAGGAACCCTTTGCCTTTTTAAAAAGCCGTGTGAGGTCTCCCATACTACAATTCACACTCAATTTAGTTTTCTTCTCTTCTCACAAGATCAAAGAATTATTTGTTATGTCATCACACATGACATGGGTAATGAAAGCTTTGAGAAGCTAGAACTGACAGTTTCCAGCATGGCCTCTAATTCTGTAGCTTTTCAGTATTCTCATTTATATGGGGGCAACATGGGGGAAATGATTAAGAATCCTTCACCTGGCAATCCTTGAACTCTCCCCATTGTGAGCTGAGAACAAGCATAGCCCCACTATTATTAAGCCTTACCCATGTATACTTACAATTAATAGATCATCACTCTTAAGTGTTTCTTCACTATAGCTTTGCAAAGTGCTGGAGCATTTGTGAACTACTTACAAATCAAGTAAGTGTAAAGTTTTGAATCCCATGTGAAAATCTCTGGAGTAAACATCACACAACAAAAAAAAGGATTAATTAAAATTTGTAAACCATTCCACTAACACGTTTGAATACATTCATGTCTGAACATACCTTGACTGTCTGTCTGGAACTTAGTGACATCAGATTATGGCTAAATCTCACATGAAACATGACACAAGAATTGATATTTTTTATTATAGGTTTTTTTGGCTGTTTTTTTTTTTAATTTTGTTTTCCCCTTTTTTTTTTTCTTTTGTTCCTGGAAGTCTCCCTAAGGTGTGCAAACAATTATACAAGACCTTGTGAAACAAAACAATCATCAAGGAATGAAGGTGTTATAATTTTTGCTACAGTTAAAATTGTGCACTACGCTGTCACACATGGTGGAAGAACTCTCTTGCCTCTACGTGCATTCTTCTTGTTCTCAGTGTCACAGGAGGAAAAAATATGAGGTTATAAATTTTCACAGCATTCACCAGCTTAAATGTGATTCAATCAATTACATTTTGGCTGTGGTTTTGAGGTGTGTGTCTAATTCTGCTGATGAGGTTTGTAGTGGCATGGGTGCTACTTGAATTTTTACATGTGCAGTGTTAAATTTTTCTGGGCATACACCCAGAAAAAATGGTCTTGGTGTTTGCATTACCTGGAACTGAGCCAATATGAGTCCGTGCGTGAGATGCAACTCAGAAGAAGAGACTGGGTATATTGTGCAAATACAGTAGAAAGAATTCCGTTCTGAACTGTGATCAATACTGTGTTGCATGTCAAGTAGGTATATGCATTTCTGTTCAAATAACTACAGATGTTTAGAAATCTTTTGCTTTCATACTGAGACGGGAAATCAAATATCAAAATACTTGTTTGAAAATAAATGGAACAATTTGGGAATTAGAATGGTAAAAAATTGGGAATTTGAGTGCCATGACACTCAACTTTGACTTTAGCATAAAAAATTAAATTATTATGTACTGGTATTCTGCAAGCAAAAGCTTTTGTTTTGTCTCGATTTGATATGACTGTGTTTTTCACAGCTGTTGTAACATGGAAATACAGTTTCACTGCTTCATGGCTTGTTTTTATCTGCACAAGCAGTGTCAACTTCCCATGATAGATAAATTTCTGGAAATTCTGTTAATGTAACATGTAGGAAATTTGAGACCATTATGGGAAGAGTAACAGGAAACCTATAAAGAAGAGGTCTTGGAACAGCTGAGAGCCAACTTTCCTTAACTTTGCTTATGTATAAACATTTTTTAAAGGAAAAAATTACATCCTAATTTTATATATTTAAAAATTTGGTCCAGAAAAATATCATCTTTGGTAAGAAATATTTGAACTATTTTGAAGGATTGAGTTCTAAAGTTTAGGCTGCTTGCAACAGTATGCCAGTGCACAAAGAATGTCAGTTAAAGCTTCATTAAAAGCCAAACACAACCTGCTTTTTACAAAAGTGATGTCCTGGGTAATTTGAAAACATGGCATAGGAGTCTTGGAAATACAGATGCAGAACTGTATTTTCAAATTAATTTCTTACTTCAGTTAAGTCATTCAGTGTCACAAGATAGTTGACATAGTTTCATATTGTTAGCAATATGAAAGATGTTTTTGAGATGGAAGGAGCCCTGTTCAGTCACAGATGTTAAAATATATCCTATTATTACATTGAAGGAAGGGATTGTTTTATTGCAGGTTCATAGGTGAAAAGACACTGGGGGTGTTGTTTCTCAACAATCTTAGAAGACACTCATGGGAGGGCGGTTGCAGGGATGCTGAGGAAGCTGAGTACATATGATAAACTCATTTACCATATAGTGTTGCCTTCTGTGATGTGAACACAAAAAGTATGAAGAGAGAAAACTTGGTTTCTCATGCTGTTTAAAACTAGTATTAGTTTGGGGAATGAACATAACCAGAGAATCTTAATCATCTCTTTCCCACTTTTCATCCCATAAAGCTGCTTCCAACAACCTTTCTTTACAAGTTCAAATTTCTTTTACAGAAGCTAAATTGAGAATCATTGAACAGCTCCCAAGTCCATGTTTTTTAATTCCAGTTTCTCTGTGGAAACGGCTTAGCTGCATAATTTGACATAGTCTGATTGTCAGTGCAAACATACCACAAATACAGGGCGACTGTTTAACCAAAAAACATGAAGTGTACTTTGAAAAATTTATTAACAATCTTTCACTCTCGAGTATTTTTATAAACCGTTTCCCAGTGAAAATGAGATGGTCCCTTAAACTGAAACGTGATTAATTATACAAACTATGTGACAGAAATGTTTATCATTATAAAAGAAAAACATTTACAGAGAGATTTCAGTAGTTTATGGTAAGGAGAGATAATTAATAGCTTGTTGCTATTCTATGATTTTTCAGTGAGATAATCCATAGCTGGTGGCTTGGGCAATAGTTTCTATTTTTCTGCTCACCAAACAGAAGAAACCTCCACTGGGTGGTTTATCTTAAAAGCAGATATCTTTCTGTTTTTCATTAGTCAGATGGCAAAGAGGAAAGATCTTTGTGCTCCATAGGAAAGTCTTAATGTAGCATATAGTCCTAAAGTAACAGCAGATACAGCAGGGAGCTTTTACACCACTCTTATCTTGCACTAAATGCACACAGAGTTTGCAGAAAATCCCTCATAATCATGATAAGTGTTGTGAAGAAGGATTTTGTAGAAAACAGCACTGTGCTCTGAAAGCCTCCGAGGTCAGGACAGTCTTGGAAGGGACAGATCCCAGCAAGCAGTGTGCCCTGTGCTCCCAATATCTCAGCTGACACAGTGTCTCCCAGGCAGCCCTGGGTGTCCCTGCCCCTGTGCTGGGGAGCAAATGCCTGAGCATGCTCTGGTACTGCTGCTCAAAGTAACAGTAAAATTCAACTCCCTGGCTCTTGCACTCCAGGTGTTCAGACTCTGGTTTGAATGCTTTTTCAGAAGGTAATCTCCATGAAGACTCTTTCTTCACAAAACAGGAAGGGGGAAATAGCTTTTAGTGAAAAGCAACAATGATTTTGTCAATATGCGTCTCAGCACTTATCCTTGCTGGCACCAAAAACAGAGCAGTGATTAAAGGTTGTCCCCTCTCTTCCTTTTTCTTCCTCTAGAAATGTCACTGTGCAGTGTGATGTGATGACATGACTCTTGATCTCCTGAGAGAAATCGTATTGCTGCCTCATCTTCACTATCTCCTCTTCTGACTGTGCCTGAATTTAGTCCCCGTGATTTCAGTTTAAACAAACAGATTTGGCTATAAGTCCTTTGAAGACTGGCTTACCTATTCTAATGGAGAACATAATGAAAGGGCCTGCTTACAGGTTCAAGTACGTGATGGTCAACAAATCTGTGACATCATGTCCATTAGTTTAAAACAATGGACAAAAAATGGGCGAATATGCTTGGATGTTAGAGAGGGAGAGAGAGAGAGAGAGAGCTCAAGCTCACAGAACAATAGAAAACTGTCAGTGGTCTCCTTTCAACTAGATGACTGTCTGCAGGGCTGCCAACTTTTTTGCATGCAGAAATGGATAACAAAATAGAGTTCAGAAAGGAACGTCAAAAAACATAAGAGGTTCAGAAGCTTTCAGTAGAAGGAAGTATTGAAAATATTGGAACTTTTTAGAAAG
>QWTY01040957.1:0-14639 GCA_008033365.1 Pseudorectes ferrugineus | reverse complement strand
GGCTGCCTGAGCCAGGCTGCCTGTGGGTGCCCACCTCAGTGTGCCCTGCTCCGGGTTTGCCGGTGCAGGGGATGTTTGCAGCAGCATTCCCATCTCCAGATGCCTGCATATGCCTGTGCTGACAGCAGCATCGCTCCCGGCTTGGCCGCTGGCAAGGGGAAATTTTACTGCTTCAAGGTTTGTTGCAGGGATGTGATGCAAGGAAACGGAGCATCCTGACTCAGCACCGCAGCGGTGGGGGACCCGTGGGAAAGACACGGAGCATCTTCTCTCAGCATCAGGGCATGCGTTTGCCAGGTATGTTCCCATCAGCTGGGATAAATCCTGACCTGGATTTCTCCTTGTTTCTTCCAGACAAGCAACTTGGTACTTTTTAGCTGTTCTTTCTTTTTGCTGCTTGTTTGTTGGGTTGATCTTTGGGGAGGGAGGGGGTGAAGACAGCAAGGGGAAGGGGGCTCGGGGTGTGGGTGGTGGGACTGGAGGAGGGTGCATTGCTGCAAGGTGTTGGCATCTCCATCCTGCAGAGCTGGGGAGACAGATTTGATCTCTGCTGTTCCTGTTATTTGTACAAAGGTAAGGAATGCTTTATTTTGATTATTGATCTCAAAGCTCTTTTCCAACCTAGTTCGTTCTGTGATTCTGTGATTCTGTGATTTTGGAATCAGCAAACAGGAAGGTGCTTGAAACAGTAAGAGATGTGCTGTACCTGCAGCTGGGACTGTAAACAGCTCATGGCCACAGGAGTTGGAAGTATTTGCCCTTAAAACGTGAGTTCTGCTCAGGTAAAAAGGGCAATGAAATCAAGTGTGGGGACCACCACACTGCTCATCACTCTCCAGCCACCCCCTGTTTAGGGAGGGTTCTACCTTCCCCTCCTCCTCCTGCTTTGCCTCCAGAAGTGAAAGGGACAGAGGTGTTGAGCTGGTGCTGCTTGGGTGCTGGGAAGGTCCAGGCTCCTAAATGCCACTGTGATCCTCTCTGAGGAGCCCCTGTCAGACCCTGGACAGCGTGGGATCCCCCTTCTCCCTGCCTGGCCACCCCCAGTTGCTCCTGCCCACAACCCCAGATCCGGCACTGGAGATGGAGGTGGACCACTAAGGTTTAACACACTAATGGGAAGGGCTGTGGGGTTTCTAAAAAGCTGAGCCCTGCTTACAAACCCCCTTTGGAAGGACGAGTCCTTGAACCGAGCACAGCTATCCCAGCACAGGCTCAGCCAGCTCTCGTATGATCCATTCCCAGCAGGATGCTGGCAGACAGTGACTGGTTCCATAGTCCTGGCCACCACGCCTGCTTTCCCAGCTGCTCAGCCACCTTGCAAAGAGCTAAAAATATATATCTGTGAGCAGTGACTGTAGCTACAGCAGGGGTGAGAGAGGGCAGCCAGGCTGGGTCACCATGACGGGGGACACAGTGGCTTTGCAAAATGGGCAACACAGAGGGGACAGGCAGGGACAGGACAGGACAAGACAGGATGGGACAGACTGCTGGTGGTGCCTCCAGTGCAGATCCCACCATCTCCCCACTTGTCCATATGTTGAAGCTGCACACTCCACACAGCCGCTAAGAAGGGTTTCACTTTGCTGCTTGTGTTTCAGCAGGGGATGAGTGAGGAGCAGCTCCCTACATCTCCCCACTGCCCCACCGCGTGGGAGGACACCAATGTCTCAGCCTCTGGGTACCCCCAGTACTGGGTGGAGCCCCGGTTCACTCAAGCAGCGAAGGTCCGTGTGATCATCACAGCTGTCTTCTTCCTGCTGGCAGTGGGAAGCAACATGGCAGTGCTGGGCAGTCTGCTGAGGAAGAGGAAGAAATCCCACGTGCAGCCGCTGATCCTCAGCCTGGCGGTGGCCGACCTGCTAGTGACAGTGATGGTGATGCCCCTGGATGCGGCATGGAACGTGACAGTGCAGTGGTATGGAGGGGACATCTCCTGCAAGATCCTCAACTTCCTCAAGCTCTTTGCCATGTACGCGGCTGCCCTGGTGCTGGTGGTCATCAGCCTGGACCGGCATGCAGCCATCCTTCATCCCTTCTCCCGTGCTCACCACCGCAATGGGATGCTGCTCCGTGCTGCCTGGGCTGGCAGCGTGCTCCTGGCTTTGCCCCAGGTAAGGTTCAGTGCCCTCCCCATGGATTTTGCCTAGGCTGGGGTGGTTTTGGAGAAGGGCTTCTCCATCCCGACATCCCCAGCCAGTCCATGCCAATCAATGGACTCCACCAGCACCAGACCAAGCCATGAGTTAGGTGCCCAGAGCCCCTCTCCCAGTCCAACAACAGAAGGGAGGTCCTCTCCATGCACAGCCAGCAGCATCTCCAGGATGTGGTGCTCTGTTCCAAATCCTCTCTGAGTTATTCTTTGGTTCTCCATTTCAGCTTTTCCTCTTCCACCTGAACACAATCCCGGGAGGGAATTTCACCCAGTGTGTTACTCACGGAAGCTTCCGAGCGCACTGGGAGGAAACTGTCTACAACATGTTCACCTTCACCACCCTCTACATCACCCCCCTGAGCGTCATGATTGTTTGTTACATCCGGATCCTTTGGGAGATCAGTAAGCAGCTAAAGGTCAATAAAGGTAAGTAGATCCCAGCCCTTTCATGTCCACCATGACTCCATGACTGAACTTATCCAGCCTGGAGTTGTTGTTGGGTCTGTCACAACATCCTTTGAAAGATAAACCAACTAAGAGGTTTTGCACAAACTTATTGACCTCAGTCCTTGCTGTCTTCTTCCTCTGGGACATGGACCAGATTATGAGATGGTCTCCCCTCTCTGGCAGAAGCAGAGTCATGGATGGTTGTGTTCTCTTGGTTTTCCCCTGTCTTCAACTATCCTTTTGACTCTCCTTGGCAGGTTTGACAAGAAATCAAAATGACCACATCTCCAAGGCACGCATGAAGACCCTCAAGATGACCATAGTGATTGTTGCCACCTTCATCATCTGCTGGACCCCATACTACCTCCTGGGCTTGTGGTACTGGTTCCAGCCAGCCATGATCCAGAAGATGCCGGAGTATGTCAACCACAGTTTCTTCCTCTTTGGCTTGCTGCACACCTGCACCGATCCTATAATTTATGGACTGTACACACCCTCCTTTCGGGAGGACGTGCAGTTATGTCTCAGGGGCATTGAAACAGCCATCACCAGGCAAAAGAGACACAAACCCATCTCAGCCTCAGAGAAGAACATCAAGGATGGTGCTGCAAATGGTGGGGTGGTATCAGGGGGCTCCAACGGGACAACTGTCAGCATGGTCTGATGAAAAGACATACCCACAAGGGGATGGCAGGCACAGCTTTGGGACTGTTTTGTCCTGTAGGACCATTCTGAAGACTTTCATGATGAGGCTCCCTACTCAGCTTTGGTGGATGAGGGTCTCTGGCCAGACACTGAGAATGTGTTTCCTGCTTTTACTCAGGGTGAAAAATATGTGGGGGTATTTATGGTCATTCTGCTGTATTCTGGCAGCACTGTGACAACTAGAAAAACGTCCTTTTTGTACCCGACGCATGCTCTGGCCCTGATTCTGGGAGCAAGCTTCTCCACACTTCCAGCATCAACCACTGGGAGGAAATTTGCCATCTCCTCTGTGGTCCAGGGTCATGTCTCTGGAGTGGCTGGTCTTCAAGTGCTCTTTGCACCTACACGCAGCTGTAGAACTGCATGGATGGTGTCACCCTGAGGCTGCAAAGGTGTGATCATAGGCTTTTACTCTGTTTTCTCCACCCATTGTTGGAAAAGCTCTGTGGAAATTCCAGATCTCCTGACTCAGAACCTGCCTGGTTCTCCCATGGTTGTGACAAACCCTGGGAAAGATCTAAATATCTGGAGGTTGACTAATGCATGTGCATTCATCCCCCAGGCATGGTGGGGAGGGAGGGAGTGCTATGGGGATGGAGGGGCTCAGGCAAGAGTGGTACAAAGAACCACAGTGGAGTGGGGTGAGGTTTCTTCTCTCTTTTGAAGACAGACAGAAGGCAAAACAGTCCCTGCTACCGTTTTCTGGTGTGAAGGGGATGGTACAGACAGACACATCATTACACAGCAGCTCTGTGGGACACAGGGCAAACCAGGAGGGAGGGTATTTGGGGTAATGAGAACCAGACCTGACACTGCCCAGGCCCCTTAGACCTTTCTGTCCACGTCCCAGAGCACAAGCTGGCAGGTTGCAGGCCACATGCTGGACACATTTGCTTTGCCCTGAGCAACACCAGCCCCTCGGCTCTGCCCCAGCAGAGCAGGTTCAGCCACTCCACAGGTGTTGTCCGAGGTGTCCCAGCGATGGAAGTGATGGCAAGCAGCTGGTAGGTGGAGGGGTCCATCAGCACCTCTTCGTGCCAGATGGAGGCAAGTGAGGGCAAGGAAGGTTTCTGGAGGGATCAGCTGAGCTGTGGTGAGTAACATGGGTTGTTTGCTTTCTACCACTGTGCCAAAAGTTGCTTGTGAAGGCAGAAGTCTCTTCTCTGGGTGTGGGTTGAAGAGATGCATTTATTCAACTGTGTTGTCCTTTCCAGGTAATTAGAAATAGTGGATTATTTCTTTTTTCTTTTCATTCTCTGATGATTGTTATTAAATGTGGGGTTTGCTTTTGAAGAGAAATTTAGTTTTGAGTCAGGTGGGTGGTTGTTTTCCTAGTTTAGTTAAACCTTTGGACAGCTCAGGAGCTCTGGACTTGGCAGGAGGCAGTTCCTTGGCTATTTTTGTGTCCACCGCAGCTTTGAATGAGCATCTGGACTTTATCAGGATGAAAGAGCTTTGTTTTAAAAACAACTCTTGTCTTGCTGTGGTTGCATATGTAGGGAGCTGGGAGATGTCTTCCCCTCAAGAAAACAAATCTCCTTTGGGCACTGAGGGGGCTTTTTCTCAACCCTGTTTCCAAGAGGTGTTGGCTCCCCATCAGCCAGAAAGGATCTGGACTGGTCTCCCAGTGCCCCAGCTAACAAATTATTAAAATTGGAGGGGTGGCAAGTAGTCCTTGCAGGCTGGCTGAGGCTGGGCAATGAGGACATGGGAAGCCACAGTGCTCAGGGTGATGCTGAGCTGCACATGGGTATTCAGCCCTTGCCTTTCTGGTACTAATTGTTATTTATGCTAAATATGTAGCCCAAGGAGAAAAAAAAAAATCAATTAGAACTGCAGGAGTCCAGACCAACTGGGGGGGATTAGTGTGAGCCATTTAGGAAGCATCCAAACTCCAATGAGATGCGTAATCGCAGTTTGGCTTTCCTGGGCTCGTTCTGCTCAATGTTAATTACCCAATGCTAACAGAGCAGGGACTGGCTGATGCCAGGCTGGCAAAAAAAAGGGCTTCTTGAAAGGTGATGGGAATGGCTTGCAGTAGGGGAAGCTAATTTATTCATCAGACACTCCTTTGGTCTCTTTGTTTATACTGCTGATGGGAGGCAGACCTTGAAGGTGTGTTGGTTTTCTCGCAAGCCTTGAATAAGCAGGAAAGTGTTTTTAATCTACTGAAAACTGTCTTCATCCACTTTTTGCTGAGTGGGACAGAACAGATCCAACATTGCTCATGCACTTAAGACCACATGTCTCCTCTTGCCCAGCAACAGGAGAGCTCAGAGGTCTTCTCTGAGGAGCAAGAAACACTTTTTTCCTTGTGGGAAGGATCCACCACCTTTACACCCCATGGGTACAGTGAAAAGGCAAAAGTAGGTTTGACCTTAGGGGGACTCAGTGATCTTACAATGATTTAGGTTGGAAAAGATCTCTATGAAGAGTAGAAAAGGGGGATTCTGGCAAGCTTAGTCCTTAGGGGAAGCATGGCACATCTCTTGGGATGATTCCAGGCACTCCAGCACTGCTCCTTTTGCCCATCTCTTTCATACCTTCCCTCCTCTTGCTGATGTTCAAAGTGACATCTTGTGGAGCCTGGAGTGTGGGCAAGGCGCCCAAAGTGACAGCTTTCATGAGAGAAGGAAAATGTCACTGGCAGAGTGTGCTGCCAAGCCATGGGACCACTGCATGCAGGAAGGGGGAGAAAGCAGGTGGGCAGCACCTCCCTGGGGAAGCTGGAATCAGTCTGGGTCTGGGTCCTGCCAGAGGTGGACCAAAGCCCAGGCCTGCTTTGAATATTCCTGCACTTCTGATTCTGCTTTTCTTATATTTGCTCACACTTTAGAGAGCACAAGATTTTTGCATCGCTTATCGGGAGCATGAATCCCATAGTCTTGCTTTCCCCCCTGCTAGGGGTGGTCCTGCTTTCTGTGGGGCTTCCCTCTCTCTCCCCACATTGCCTCAAACCCCTTGACTCCAACAGCACATGTTCTTCTCCTCAGCTGGCTCCTGAGATCTCCATATATAAATACATATAAAATATATATAGAGAGAAAAAATACTTTTTATATATATTATCTATTTCTGCTTGTGGGAGGAAAATTCTCCTACTTCCTTAAAACCTGCTCATTCCCACCAAGGAAACACCAGTTACCACACTTCTTGCAGTCCCAGCCAGGATCAGATTTGTCTGATTCAGTAACAATTCCTTAATATCCACCACAGTAATGTAATGAACATCTTAATAAAAGCAGGTAGCTCTGTATTTTACAACTCCTCGACCTCACCCTGGGCCGCCTGCTTCAAACACAGCGGCCCTTTGTTCTGGAGGAAATTCTGATTCATTCCCTGTTAGTGTTTTTATAGCACTATGCATGTTCAAAGAGCCACGCAAGTGGCTTAAGAGGCTAACACAAACCTTGGGTTAATTCATAATACTGTTAGTTACTCAGCACAATACCCGCATTAATCCAGCTGACTGCACCTTGCCACGTTGGGAAACACATGCTGAAATCAGCAGGGAGCACAGAAAACAAGCGTGGGAGTAGGATATTAAGTATTTTGCCAGGCTGCTAGGTAGGATCTGAGCACCTTAAATGTATTTAAAATATTTTCCCATTGCTGTTGCCTCGCTCTGCAGCTGTGGAGCTGAAGCAATGATGAGGCTGTGCCCAGAATCCCTGCAGGCCTGAGCATGAGGGATGGGGCTACAAGATCTCCAAGGGATACTTCAGACACATCCATCAGGACTCAGCCCCCACCTGCAGCCACCTCCTTTTTTTTTTGGGTCTATTCAAACTGATCAAAGCAGAAAAAGCTTTTTTTTCCTTTGATACCTGCTGATTTCATTGCAGAGCTGGACTGTGCGTGTCTGCCATGAGCCCCCACAATGCCTTCTCTCTGGGGACATAGCCTGGAGCTATTATTACTTCTTTTGCTTACTCTCAGAAACTTTCCTATGCAAAGAAACCCTAAGAAAAGAGCTTTAAATCCCTGCTGTGTTCCTTTCATCTGGCTCAGGAGCTCCCAGGTTTGTGCCTTTCCCTGCAGTACCAGCGGACAGCCATCCCACAACTGCTGCTCAATGTCCTCCTTTTCCAAACGGCCCCAAATAGCCCATCTGTTCCAAAAGATGGGGATTTTTTCAGACATACCAGGCTTTTAACAAACCAATACCCTTCAGACAGCATTAAATACCTCCAGGTTTTCTGGCTGCCACATTACCTCCCCTAAACTTGTATATTTACATGGCACAACATTTAATGTAACATGCTGAGGAAGACCAAAAATGGGCAAATACTCCCAGGACCCCCGTGCGTGTCTCAAACCCCACGTTTCTGCATTGAAATATCAAGGAGTAAACTACTATAAAGTAGTTGAACCTGTTGCACAATAGATTATTAGTTTACGTATATTTTAATTGCAAATCTCTCCGATAATTAGCACGGACACTTCTTGGGCTGAGGCGCCGAGTGTGCTTTGACAGTGAGCATTATTAACGGGCTGTAAAAGGCAATGGGGAATTAGATTATAATGTTCTTGTTTTGCAAGCTGTATGGTGAATAAATAAATTTGTTCTGGCAGCAAAATTAACTGGGATAAACGTGTCTAGCTCCAGTCACCAAGAAGAGGGGTTGCTGTAAATGAACTTGTTGTCAGCCTTGAGTTAAAAAAACCTGAGTACCAGGACATTATTTCTGGCAATTAGGTACCAGAACAACATCAGAAAAAGAAGAGATTTTCTTTGAAATATTTAATGAGTTAGGTAGTAATCACAGACTCATTTGCTGGAAATATGTGATGAGATTTTTTTTTTTGTTTTGTGGTTAAGGTTCACTGTGCAATGAAAACCTGTGTTTATCAAATCTGCTAAAGGCTGGACTGAGAGACTGAACTGTGGCACAGATCTGGCTTTTCTTTGCCTAGAATCCCTGGGTCTTCTTGGGGTTATCCCATGCCGAGTCACTAATCAGAGGACAGTTCTTTGCTCCTTTTTCTGTCTCAGGCAGTTGTAGGTTGCTTTGTAACAACAGCAAACACAAATGAATTGACAGGAGGGAGAGAGTGTTACCCTGTGTATGCTGCGTTACTAACTTGCACATTGTGTGTTCTCTAACAAATCCCCAGTTTAGTAAGAACAATCCTTATTCAGTATTGATGCTGAAAACCCTGAGTTTGTCTAATCTGCACAGTAAGCTAGGATAAGACAGATCATGGCTGAGACCACAAGCCTAGATGTTTGTGCTGTTTTTGTCCAGGATAGAATGAATTTTCCTCATAGCAGTGTAGTAACTATGTTTTGGATTTGTGCTTGGCTGCCAGCTGGGATTAAAACACAACAGTGTTCTAGAGAGGGGAAAAAAACACACTAGAAACCATTTAATTTCTTCCATTTTGATGGTTGTTTTATTTCTTGTTGGTTTTTTTTTTTTCTTTACAATCATTATGCTCAAATATAAAAATTTCTGGCAAAAGTTAGTTTTAAAAGTTTAAAAGTAATTCCATCTGCATTGATACATGCCAAACATCACTAGATTCAGTTTCTGAAAACATACTGATAAGACTCCCAACAGGTTGCTTTGCCTGACATCCAGAAAAATCCTCCTTTCCAACCTGTGCAAACATACTTCAGCTTGACAGAAGATAAGTTACACCTGAGGGTTTCCATGCTTAGTTTTCATTAATCTTAAATAACCTTTTTTCCCATGGACCCTTAACAATTGGCTCATGCTAAGCTGCACCACTGTGATCCTTTTCAGCTGTACTAGGCATCCTCATGAATCCCAGGAACACAGAAATAAGAATAAATGCAGAGATGCCATGAGGATTAATATATTGGTGACAGAACTGGAAAGCTCCAGGCACCTTTATTTCCAGAGCTCTGGAATAGATGCAGTGCACTGCAGATCAGCTATTCTTAAGGCACGTGGTGAAAATAACAGTTTATCATCTTGGGTGGTTCATTTCTCCGAGTCAAACATTCTGTGCCAGTAGTAGATGAAGGTTGGCGAATTGCTGGCCCCTATCACTATCAGCAACAGCAGGTACAGCATCATCATTACGGCAAAACGGTGGGTGTAAAACCAGGAAGATTCATTAGAAGGCCTGAAAAGGGAAAAGTGCATTAATTCTGTCAAATATGCATGCATACTTGGCAAAGAGTATCTCAGGTTTCGATATTTTAAGCAAATGCAATAAAAACAGAAAGTTGTTCCACAATCCCTGTAACTAACAAACCCTGATTTTCACCACATCCCTTTTCCCTAAGTCTCCATGCACAATCCTATCTTTTGTCCCCATGTTCACACCTTACCCTGTGGTCTGGAGCTGTAGCTGGCCTGTACACGTGTTGATTAGCTGAGTGAACACTGCCACTTAGGATAGATAAGGGCAGAGTTAAAACTGAGGCAGTTTTAAGAGCTGCGCTCACCAGGCATCCACTCTTGGTTTCCTGCCACAAACAGATAATTAGAGCTCTCACAGACACTAAGTGCTCACAGGTCTGGTAAAAAAGCAAATTTAGCTGAGCCTGGGAGTGTCAAAGAGCGAGACAGAGGCAACATGATGGTGTAAGACTTATTTCCATAGGAAACGGGCTAAAAACAAATTCTGGCATTGCAGTGTATCTTTCTTGGTTCTTTTCTGTTGTTTTTCAACAATGAGATGTGTTTATCCGGCTGTTGTAGCAGCTCATCCCTCTAGACAGCTGAACTCTTACCTCCTATGCTGCTTCTGTGAATACACTAGCAAGTATTTAACTCGTAAAAGCTGGTTGTTTGTGACAACAAAGTATTTCTGTGGTACATCTCCTCCTTCGCTGTTTTTCACTCTTGCTCTTTTTCTGTCTATTTCTTCTGAATCTGAATTGGGAAGAGAAAAGCAAAAAAAAAATGCAGAAAAAAACTGCAAAAAAAGTAAACAACCAACACCCCCATACACACCCCCGAGAAGAATGGGAATGAGATAACCAAAGACCTAGTCTTGGTATTCCCCTGAATCCCTCAGCATCCAAGAATAGACTGAGAAGTTTGCTTGAGGCTATACCACTCCTAGTCATCCTTGGTATGGATGACATTATGGCCCAGACCAGGGTGACGAGGAGGTGAGTCTCCCATCCAGCGCTCGAGGAGCCACTGATATTAACAGCGAAAGAAAAACAACATGAAGGACAAATGTAACTACTACATAGTTATTACTGTAATAGACTCACCCTTCTTTTTCACCTGACACTTTACATCTGGGTGGTCAATGATTTCACAAACAGCCACACAGCTGAGGATAGAGCCCAGTGCACTTCGCTGCCAGCCGAGACCGTGAGGGCTGTACAGCAGAGCCAGGCTCAGGTCACTGGTCAGATAGGTGCCTTCACCAAACAGAGATGTCTGAAACAGAGCAGAAATCTATCCTAAAATCATGTACTGCAAACCTCAAACAACATACAAGTGTTCTTTCCTTTCAGACTGGCAGTTCTGCTTCTGAAAGTAAATTACGAAAGGCCTTTCTGACCCGTGTTGGGCCTGGTCCATGCACTGTTTTTGTCCTGGCACAACTTCCTTGGGGTGGGGCTGCTGCCCTCTCCCATCCCTCAAATTAGCTGCTTGGCAGAGCACTTGGTGTGGACAGATTCATGCTTTCCCGGATTTGGAGTTAGTTTGCCAGCATAAGAATTTTACATCAACATGACTGCACCGCTCTTAAAAGGCATTTCATCGATTTATTGAGACTGTCATCATTCATGTAATCCAAACTCCCCAAACAAGGCAAGGCTTTACTTCATTTAAATCCATGCTTTACTAGAAAAGAGGAAAGTACTTTTCATTTTGCCACACTGGCTAAAATTATTACTCCAGTAAGTCCACTGTACCCAGTAAACCGTTAGTCATCGAGAATGTGGGGAAAAAAACATAGTCCAGGTTGACTGGAAGGTCAAGCAGGTGCTGTGTCAAAGCTGCCTTACAACTGACACAGAAAGCCAGGAGTCTCGACTGCCCTTCCACTGAAATCAGAAGAGGTGCAAATCCTATGCGATGTCTCCCTAAACCAGACCATTTAAGAAGGCTTCACTTGCAAGTAGCACCTGGAACTTTGCTGATCTAAACACAAGGGCAGGCGGAAAATCTCCACTATCCTCCTCCTCTGCAGACAGGCACTTCCCAGCTGCAGGCTGTCAGACAGGTCAGGATTTTCAGAGGAATTACACTTCTTTATAAAGAAGCAAAGGACAGTCATAATTTGTCATGCTGGTGAAAAGGGTTTCATGCCACTTCCAGTTTTTACCCTCAGGCTGCACTAGAAAATCCAACACAGCCATCCACAAAGGCCTACACTGAAATGAAAACAGCAGTACAAGATCATCAGCACATTTCATACCCCGAAAGGAATCTGGGCCTATTTTTAAAAAGTGTCCCCAGCTGCAAGTGACCAAGGGAGGATGGTGTCAATGGCAGGAGCCTCACCCTGTTCAAGTGGCAGTGCAGGCCATGGTGCAGGATGGAATGGAAGTTCTCCAGGCGGCTCCCATGGAAGGCGTAGATAAGGTCCTGCTCTCCCTTGGTCTCAGCAAACTTGGTGTTCATTTGATCACAGTACACGATCTCAAAGAGGTAGTCTGGAGCAGGAACCGCAGCCCCAGACATCCCTGTGAGTTCCTGGATCTTCTCGTACTTAAAAACAGGAAAGAATATCAGTGTTGGTTTATGTGGTTAGATTACTCACTGGAAATTCTGCTTCCTGTCCCTTCATACTGTTTAATGTATTCTGATTATACTTTTCTGAGTTAGAATTCAACACTGTCACAATTCAGAAGAAGTAAGTGGACAGTAAAAATTCTGCTGGTTTCTTGCTATCAAAGTTAAATCCTAATCCTTCTCTCCAAAAAAAACCCCAAAACTGAATTTTAATTATGAACTAATTTACGATGCAAGGACAATATCACAATTCTACTTTGGCTACTAAGACAATATATTCATCAGCTGATCTTGCAAGAGAAAAAAACACGAAAACAGAAGTTGTTTTCATCTTGCTGCTAATCTCTACAACTATTTTGATCCCTGTTACAGAATTGCCTCAGTGGCTCTGAACCTTTCCCTTCTTGGGGCAGTATGCAGAAGACAAGAGTTCTCTTTCTCAGTGACAAGCAGGACCCAGCTCCGTGACACCCGAGTTGGACTCTCTCAGTCTAAACCATGCATGTATGTGTTATGTTAACTGCAGTAACCAACTACAATCACTGCCCATCATCAACTACTGACAGTGATAACTATTTCTTCCAACCAGTGTTCCTGAAATTTTACTTGAAAACACCCCTCTCTATATACAGAGAATAACGCATTTCTGTTCAACTGTCAAATTCTCACAATAACCAACTTAATTCTGACAGGAGGAAATATTCTCTGAAGTGCAAGTTTGCCTTAAAAACCAAATTCTAATCAAGATTTTCAGAGTTCAAAACTTACCTCCTGTTTCTTAGTACTTTGTATCATGAAGACTTTAGATGATAGAATCCAACTAAACAGGTCCCACGTCCTTTTATCTGTATTTGGAACAGACTCCAGAAGCTCTTTCAGACTTGGTAGAGCGTTGGTATCTGCAAGCTAACGGAGGCATTTAGCACAAGCTCCTTAGTGCCATTGCGATTAAACAGGGACCTCTAGTGAAAACAAAACAATATTTCACCCCAACAAACTGAACAACAGGTTCTGTTCTGAGATACAAACACTTGTATCCAGTTTGTGGGGAAGTTTGTCAATTGCTCTGAAAGCAAATAGCAAGCAAGTTATAAACAGTGATATTTACCAACAGTATCTGTAGGGTTTGTACAGGAACAATCAGACTCCTGAGAGAAAACAAGCTGTCACAGAGCAGTAAGTGCAGCAGGCCTGACATGGGGGTGTTCAGGCCATGTAACATGCAAACCCTTCAATATGAATTTGAATTTCACGTTGGGCAAGCTCTCATAACGCTTCATAGAATATTAGAAACATTAAGGCTGGAAAAGACGTCTGAGATTATTGAGTCCAACCATTAACCTAATTTTGCCAAGCCCATCAGTAAACCATGTCCCCAAGAGCCGCATCTACATGTTTTCTGAACACCTCCAGGGATGGTGATTCCACCACTTTGCTGGGCAGCTTATTCTAATGCCTGACCACCCTTTCAGGGTAGAAATGTTCCATAATACTCAATCTTGAGCAGCTTGAGGCCGCTTCCTCTCGTCCTGTCGCTCACTACCTGTTACCTATCGCTTGTTACTTCACGTGCCTACACCGGATCTGGGCGTTTCCCAGTGTAGGTTTATCGGTCAGAATCCCAAATACTCTTTTAAACCCGGATTCCTTGACTGGATAAGCCCTTCATCCTGCTTTATCCGTGACCCTGCGGCGCCGCTGCCTTCACCTCGGCGGGCAGCCCGTGCTCCCCCATCGAGGAGGTGCCCTGGCTCTGCGGGCAGCTCCCCCGGGCCGGCCCCCGGCACTCACCAGCCCCTCAAAGTCCTTGGTGTCGCCGCTGGCGTAGCGGCCCGGGAAGGGCCTCAGCGCCGAGTCGCGCTTGTAGCTCTGCAGCGCGGCGGCGAACAGGCTGCACCGCAGGTCGGCGGCCAGCGGGTCCCGCCGCGCCGCCTCCCTGGCGCCCGGGGCCGCCTCGCCGGGGCCGGGGCCGGGCGCTGACATGCCCGGCAGGGGGTGCCGAGCGCCGGCCGCTCCGACAAGGCGGCAGCGCCCGCCCCGCCGGCGTCGCCTCTTCCGCCGCCGGAGCCGCGGCGTGGCCCCGCCGCCCCGCCCCGCAGCCGCCTCCGCCCGCCCCGCGCCGCTCCGGAGCTGTCGGTCCCTGCGCTGCCGGGAGCGGGGGCGGCTGGCCGGGGCGGGGGGGTGCCCGTTGCGTGGGGACGGGGAGGAAGGACGGAGCTCTGGGGGAATGGCGCCTTCGCCTGGGGTAGAGACCAGAGACGGTTACAGGGGGCAGTGGCATCTTCTCCTCAGGCAGAGACCAGGAGAGGGGTTCAGGGGGCAGTGACGTGTCCCCCTCAGGCAGAGACCGGGAGAACGTTCGTGGGGAATAGCGCCTTCCCCTCAGGCAGAGATCGGAAGAGGGGTACGAGAGGGAATGGCACCTTTGCCTCAGGTAATGACCTGAAGAAGGGTATGAGGAGGGAATGGTGCTTTCCCCTCACGATGAGTCTGTGAGAGAGGTGCAGTGGGAAAATGGCGCCATTCCCTCAGGTGTTGATCAAGAGAGGAGTACAGCAGGCCATGGCATCTTCCCCTCAGGAGGAGACTAGGAGAGGGTGTAGATCGGAATGGCATCTTGCCCTCAGGTAGAGATTGGGAGAGGGGTACAGGGGGAA
>QWTY01040955.1:3162-18601 GCA_008033365.1 Pseudorectes ferrugineus | reverse complement strand
GTGGATTAATTTTCCTGACAGAATATAAGCCTGAAATATCCCCAGATAATGTGGCTTAAATGAAGAGACATGTCTGAGCTCCTTACTGTGTAACCATAATTTCACCTGTTTATAAACCAGTGCGTTCTATTATAGATCAATGTCCTACGGAGTTAAGTAGATAGAAAACTAAATTTTAGTAAAATATATAAATTTGTAATGAAGGAAATGGTATTAATTTGTAACTTGAGCAATCAGTTCAGTGACAGTACCTTAAGAATAAATTTTGTAGTAAGCTTTAAGATAAACCACTTGGACAGCAAGTTTTCTGTTTCTGTTGTGCTTTCCAAACAAAACAAAGCAAAACAAAATGGCTTTTCAGTAAACCTTTCCATGATTGTTATGCACCACATATTTTCCAGGAAGAGGACAGAAACAGATAATTTCTGTTATGCAGGACAATCAGTAATTATGTGCCAGGTAGGTAGGGCTGCCTTTTACGGGGAGTAACATTTCTAGCTTTCTGTGTCCACATTGTTGGCCATGAGTACTGCAACTGTATTCTCCTGCCTCTTAAAACACACAGATAAATGAACTCAGTCCACTGCCCAAGAAGAGTGGGGAACCAAGAAGTCAGAACATCCTGGTAAATGCTCACGCACCCTTTTTGCCAGGCCAGGCAAACCTCTGCAGAAACAAATTCCAGAGATCAAATGCATTATCCTCACAGTAAGCACTAATATGCACAAATTTGTTACCAGCTAGCTGGTCTAAGGGTAGAAAGTCACACAAATCTCTGTTGATTGTCCTTTCTACTTATTTATAACTGGGCCCCTGACCTCTGCAGGAATCCGGCCATCTGGTACTCAGGGGAAGCACTGTTTTAGTTGGATGAGGGCTTGACACGGGACTGCATTATTTAAACCTTGGCTAACTGGCTCAGGCCAAGCACGCTGTCAGTACCATCGTCACCGGGAAATCAGGTGAAAACTAGCAGAACTGGGTTATGAGCGCAGAGGATCCCGTGCCTGTTGGCCAGGAAGAAGAGTGGCTTGGACTTCGGGAGAGAAGGAAAAGCACGGTTCCTCCTCGCCCAACCACTTTTCCACCGCCCTGCCCGAAAAAAACTTCACGGGCGTATTCAGATCCAAGGCTCATGGGACCGCCATCTAATTTTTCCTGTCCTCCTAAACACCTATTACCTCCGCTTGGATCAAAACTCCCTCATGTCCCCAGGGGCTGGGTTTCAGTGCCGTTGCCGTGCGGGTCAGTGTGCCCGTTCCGGAGGGAAGGAGGCAGGGAAGGAGGGAAGGCGCTCACATGCCCGCGGCGCAGGGCCCGCTCCCGCCGCCGCCGCCGCGCACCGCCGTAACCACGGCAACGCCGCACCGTGTGCAAATCCCTGCCGCCGCCGCGGCCGCCGATTGGCCGGCGCGCCTGTCAGTCACCGTCAGGGCAGCCCCGCCCCCGGCCCACCGGGCGCTGAGGGGTGAGCGGGCAGCCTCTCGGATTTGGGGCAAAATCCGACTTTTCCTGCCAGGGAACGCGGCTGCGGGAAACGTCTGGTCAGCGGAACACCGGGCAGTGTCCCCGCTCAGGCTCTGCATACATGCCGAGGGACCACTCTCTCAATCCCTTTCGCCTCCTGACTAGGTGAGAAGGGACAGATAGCATTGTAAGGTCCAAGCAGCAGAGAAGGATAAGCATGAGGAGTCCTAAATCCATCTCCCAAGTAGGCACTCTTCTCATTCAAAAATTCACACTTTTCGGCCAGACTGTTTTCAACACTTTTCCATATTTAACTTGTGCAAGCTTCATATTTTCCATGGAAATTAATTCTACAGAAACAATGATAAATAATTGGTACAAGAAATCACCACTGGTTCAAACATTCCTATGGCAAGTGTTTCCCGGTGGCAGTGCCAACAGCAAGCCAGCAGTGCCGCTTTCATGCTGCCCCTTTCTGCATAACAAACTTCAGTTGTCACTTAGCGAAAACCTTAAAATACACACCGGGCATCATTTGCGTAGGGTCTTGCCAAGAGCAATGTCTTGTGTTCTGCTAAGTAACAGAGATCTACTGCAAACAAATTCTAGTACCTGTTGGAAATTTTTGTGTGCCGGGTATGCTGGTAAGGCAAACATGAAGCAAACCTGTCAAAAGGGCTTTTACAACATCACATGCTTCGACCATGTGAGTTCTCAGGCCTGAGACCCAAAATTAAAATTACAAAAAGCTTTCAGAGAAGTTAAATCAGGTTGCCTGATTAGAACAAGTTGCATTGCAAAACATCAGTGTGCAAAGAAGGAAAGTGATGGCAGGCAAGGCCTTCTGACACTGCAGCACCAGCAAGCTCAACAGTTAATTCAGCTTTATGCTGTGTATGCCAAAGGGTGTTCATCAAATGAGTAGCACTTGGATTAAAAGCAAATCACATTTAACCTGCATTTTGCCTTAGGGGTTAAACACAGTTTGTACTGCACCAAATTTATTGTCAGCATGACACAGAGCTCCCACCTTTTGACAGAATTAAGATGCAGACCTTCTTTTTAGCAGTATTTGCAGAATGCTTTGATGCCATCAAAAATATAGGAAAATTTTTTCACCTTCAGCCCTAATTCTATCACCCAAGACTGTTAGTTTCAAGTTATTTGAGGCTACAAAACTCTGATCATTGTATGTGACAGATAAATAAATACTAAAGAATAATAGTGCAGTTACAGAGTCAAAATCTAGGAACTGCTAAGATTAAAGTTATCCTTTGCCTCACAGATCCAACAGAAAGTTTATAAACAGAAATAAAAGTATGTTTGCATGTTGTAAACACCTACATTCACCTCCGTGTCTTCAGAAAATAAAAGATATTTTTCTCCATTGTATGATTTTAGGTGGTAGACAGGTAACACTTTTGTTTCCCCATGAGCTGTCTCAGATGTCAACTCGAAGGTCTGAAAATAGCAAGAGAAGTAATCACTGAACAAGATTTAGGAAAAAGACCCCAACATCTTACTATTTTTTTGTTTGAATTAATAAAAGTGTTTTCAAATCATCAGAAATGAGGAACAAACTAAACAATACTTCTATTCCAGTTTAAAAGCCCACCCCAAATCCTTAACAAAGTTCTCATCAAGGTGTTGAAATACATTTTCTGTTACAAGTACAGTCAATAAAATAGACTGATTTTTTAATAACTTACTATGTATATAAAACTTGATAATTTTTTGCATAAATTTATATTAACAATATATTAAAAATTGGTGAGAAAATTCCAGCTGAATTCCTGATTGGCATATTATGTGTGTATGTATGTATGCTTGTATGTGTGTAGATGTTCAGGTATTTGAAAAAACAAAACTGGACAACCCTGAAAAATGTTTGCTATATTACATATGCCATACATGTGGTTTACTGCAGCTGGCTGGTACAGATCTCTGTGTTATTTTAAATTGAACGGTACAAAATTGCCTTTAATCTCTTCTGGTTTGTATCTTTTCCATAGTCCATTATCAACTCTTGCTGACTAGATAGAATACAAACAAAAAACACAGGAATTACTTTTACCAGAGAAAGAGAAACAGCAGAAATGAATTCCTTTCCATTGTGTACCTTCTTCAAGCCAGGCACTATCATACAGTGGACAAGATACTCCCTAGAACAGGCTTTATTATATGAAGTAATTTACATTTCATGTACATGTGTAATTAGGGCATCCTGGAATGACAGAAAGGATCATAGGGAAGCCATGGGAAACTTATCATAGGATATCAATGTGTCTGATAATTTCCCAAAGGGCCTGAGACAAACATCAATAAAAATATTTGTATCCCAGCAAGACAGGAACAGCCCTGATATAATTACTTTGCACATATTTTTGTAACCACCATTCCAACTAATAACTCTTTTGCTTCTGCTGCCCTGTTTTGCTTCCTACAAAACTCTGGGTGGGATCCTATCTGAAGGTCAACTTGGAAGCAGCAGAGGAATAATAAATAAACCAAGAGTATGAAAAATGCCTTTAAAAGTAGCTTGGATGGGGTGAAGGTGAGAGGTCATCAATTGCTAGGACTTCTTTATTTTTACTGTTTATTATAGCTCATTTGCTCATGGAGAGAAAACAAATGAGGGAAGTCCATTTCATTATACATTACTTTTACTTTCCGGCTTGCTTTTCTGAAAGTTTGGAAACGTTTGTTATATGTCTTTCCCAATACCAGTATTTCTTTTCTCCTATGTTTAAAGCAGTAATATTAGCTCCACTGAAGATTTTCCTATGACAACATGTTTTGGTAACTGAAGATTTAAGAACTTGATTATTCAGCCCATGAAATCAGTCTGTGTTTAATATGATTTAGTTGTTGTGAAGGCATACTTAGGAGACCAATGTATTTATTTTTTTGACATTGCCTTGGTAGGTGCCACCCTTTTGCTTTACTCTACCGATCAGCATGCAGACCCTCCCTCAGAGCATATCTTCAAAGCATCTGAAGGAATGTCAATAAATTAATTACCCTCTTGGTTCAGTAACTTTTCTTTCCTGAAGAAGAGAAAGGTTACACCGAGGCTGAAAGGAACGCGTGCCATGTTTTCATTACCGTTTCCAATGGACAACTAGAAGACAGAAAAGATTATGTTGCAGCTAAGAACACAGTTCAAACTTGTACAACCAGATTTCCCTTTGAAGCTGGAAGTTTTCCCAGGAAGATGGATATGGCTGCAGCTGAAGCAACAATCATTTTTCATGCAGTGAAATACTGCCACACATTCCAAGGCTGGGCTACTCCAAGCAAATTACACAGTGTTAATGACATTTCCCCATGTGACCACCTGAAAATACCTAGTGCTCTTTTCACCAGAACTGTGTTTATCTCACAGTTATACTCCTATGATACCTCTGATAATACTTGTCAATAACAAACATTGGTAGGAAAAATGTCAGATCCTCTGAATTAGTATCATTAACAAGAGAAAGGGGAATTCTGAGAAAGAATTTTGAAACTCCAAAATGCAGTAAGAGGGAGGAAGGACCCTTGTGTTTGGACAGAAAAAGAACAAACTCAGTATTTAGAAGAAGTAATGGAAGAATAAATGGCAGCATGAAGATTGTAAGATGATGAACTTCTAAAAAAAAAAAAATCTTGCAGAAAGAACTATTTTAATTAGCGCATTGAGTTTCTTGGCAAAAAGATTTGATTTAATAATCAAATCATTGGTTATTAAAGACATCTATAAGTGAATTATTCGTGTCAATGGTTGTGCAGTGCTGTAGCCATTAGTCTTACACTGCTCAGTCCATCGCAAAGGATGCATATTGTATTGCCCTGGACACTGCTATTAGTTCATACTCCCTCTTCAGGACTGTTGTTGCAGGACAGGGTAGCCACGTTTATTGGCCTGCCTTCCCAGAAGGCAGCCCGAGAATCATCACTCCGCACACACCAGAGCTCTCTGCTGTGAGTTTCCTCCCCTGACTGCCAAGAATATCAGAGGAATTGGATTTGCAGAAACCCGAACTCCTCGCCTCCAGCTCAGGGCAGCTCAGGGCTCCTTTATACAGACTATACATTTCTTCCAGCCTCCTCGGAGTGGCTGACTCATTGCAGCCTCACACAGTCTGCCATTTCACGCTCTTTCCCTTCTTATTACACCCCAGATAGGCAGCCACCATTGCCAAGAGCTGGAATCACCTTGTCTCCAGGGCAGCCCCCTTTACCCTGCAATTGCAGTGTCGAGCCATCGGCGAGCTTGTGCCCCGAGCAACAATACCTAGATGCAGATTGGAACAGCACTGCATCAGCTGCAGGGGAGCCCAGCTACATACACACAGCATACTTCAGAATGAGACAATTTTCTTGCAACAGATGTTCTCCATCTCCAACATATTACTGCTGTCTGGATGCCCTTTTTTCCACATATCTTTTGTACCTAGCGTACACTCTTCATTTCAAAAGCGTCTTTAACATCAAAAAAAGAATAGGTAATGAAGGCTTCCAACAAAGCAGGAAAAGCTTAACAGCAACAACAACAAAAAGAAGAAAAAAAAAAAAGAGGCTGAAGATGTGTAAAGTTAAATATAAAATCAACATATTTTAAACAAGAAGGAATAAACTACCAGAGGAGAAACTGTTAACATGCATTGAGTTCTTCAACCCCTCAAATCTCCATATCAAGCCCACCTGACTTCAGGAAAGACAGGCTTTAGGCTAGCTGCAAAATTAGCTGGATGAAATACTATGTCCATGTTACACAGTAGGTCAAGCTAACAATCTGTTGATCCCTTCTGGCTCTAAAATCTATGAGTCAAGTAATTCTTCCTAAGTGGCCCCCACAGGGATTTGAGCCTCTGTGATTTAAACCCCTAACATTTCTTTTTGCATTCACATGCTAAAGATTTTTATTTTTTAATCTACAAGCCTTTTTCTTCCTGTTTCATGACAGTATCCCCACCAAAATGGATCTCCAAGCAGAAGAGCTGCAAGTGATTCCCTATCCTCTGCCTTTTTCCCTCCATTAACTGCATTGGAAGTAAATAAGCCAGGAATAATGCCAGCAGAGGGGATTGATTTCCAGTTCTTCCTTAAAAATCCATCACAAGTAAGATCCAGAATTTAATTACAGCCAAAAAAAGGTCAAGAACTGCACTTAGACCAGTTTTTATCCCATACTTCTAAGCCAAGATGTCACTAAAACAACAGCTACTAAAACAACAGCTGCATATTATAAATAGGACATGGGCTTTAAAATCTCTCTGCAGTCAACCAAATAGTATAGAAAGTCAGAGATTGTCCAGTCTTCAGATGGGTCTGAAAATACTTGAGGGCCTTCTATGTGCAGTCTGTCAATGCATCAGATGCCAAACATGTAAGACATCCACTGAGCCCTCTCCTGAGAACCTGGATTTATGTTCTGAAAGAGACCAAGCGAAGTCTTGTGTGAGAAGCAGAGTGGCCACTTTGCAAGATCAACAGTTCCTTTGTATTAATAATAAATTAAAGAATCTGTCACTGTCACTTTGGTCACTATCTCCCTTTCTTCTGTCTGCCTCCTCTTTCCTTTCCCATATTGTAATCTTCCTTTGTCTCTTACTTTTTTTTATTTTTGTGCTCTTTACCCTCCTAGCACTTGACTTTGCTAATGTTTTGTTCTGTGGCAAACCTGCCAGTGCCAGCTTCATTCTTCATCCTCTTTTTCTTTTCCCCCAGTTTGCTTTCCCTCTCACTTTTCAGCATGCTCTCCCTTTGTCTTCATTGCCCAGATGTACGGTTTGAGCATTTTATCTCTCCTTTCTAAGCCATTTATCTATTTCTGTCATTTGTTCATGTCCCCAAACAACTACACCTACTGTCGATCTTTGTCAGTTATACTCTTCTAGACGCTTGTTTTATGCAGGCCCACATCCAGATTTACTATTAATATGTGAGTAACTTGTAACTGGAAGCACTGTGTTGTTTTCCTAACTTGCCCGTGCAAAAAACACTTTCAGTTCTCCTTCAGTATTTCTTCTACTTCCTCTGAATAATCTTCTAGATTTCTCCCAGCCTCTCTAGATACCGCCACAGCCCACAAGTTCTCTGGGCTTTCCCATCCTTCTCATTATTTTGTAGTCAGTTTTTGCTGCTGAAGAGAAGCAGAGGAGTTGAAGACAGAGCATGGGAGCCGTTTCCAACTGCTGTCTCCTGCTAAAGTCATCCTTCCTGATGTTGGGAAGGAGGAGCAGCAGCCACACCCCTCTTTACACCTCTCTTTACAGCCTCATCAGGAGAACTGGGCAACATGACAATTTGGCTAAGCACAACGAGGGGACCTGCAAGGAGATGGGGGGAGAGATATACAGCAAGGTTTATGAAGAGGGAGGGGCCAAGATTACTATAGGAGAAACCAGAGAGTCTGCGGGGGAATAAAAGTGGCCACAAAAGGCTTCAGAAAATCAGAGAGCTGAGCGAAATGAAGGGGCATATCCCTTTCTTATAGGAGGGGAAGCCCCATTAATCTTCTTGCTATAAGTGGATTTGAAATCATTATAATGGAAGACAACAGAGTTAATCTTTCACCCATTTTCTCCTCTGACATTGATCCCTGCATATTGACCCCTTTCAGTACCTGCTTGAGTATTTTCTCTTTCTATATCTCTTCAGCTGTCTGTCCGCATGTTAAACTATGCAGCTCACCTCACATTCCCTAAACTCAGAGGATTTCCTTGGCCCTTCCAAGTCCTGTATGATGCAAGCATGCTAGACAAACATTTAGCCCTCAAATGTACTTATGTAGCCTCTTGTTTTCCCCTTGTGTGGCTCTGAAGGGTTATGAAAATAAGAGGCCAAACAAATTCATGCCAGCAGTAATTCCAGCCCCACCCTGCAGAATGGGCAGACACCACATGGCCGAAGGAACAGCCAGATTTCATGATTACATTTAAATAAATGTTGACAGTTAAAAAGACTGCTCTGTTTCCCCCAGTTTTCACCCTCCTCATGTTCTTTCACTGCAGGGGGCTTATCAGCACCTTGGCTAACTTGGCTGCAGAATGACACGAGGAGACTTCACTCTGTAGGAACAAAAAGTTCCTTTGAAAACTTGAAAATACCCACATAACAAAGCAATGCTGGTAAACAGGATTTCAGCAAGGACCACAATGCTTAATGATTTTGGGGGTGAAGAAAAGGCGCAGATGAGGTGGGAAGAACGAACTGCTTTTCCAAATAGTTCAAGTTCAGTGTTTGCCAAGAGCTGCAGGAGGGAGACACAGACAGAAATATTAATAACAAGAAAATAAAGGATTTAGAACAGTATTTCACTTAATTTTGTAGGCAGTTTGGGTATTTTGTTTGTTTGCTCTGCTTTTTTCCTGTACTTGGCTGAGGGTACCTGTGGTATTATCTAGACACTCCAGACAGGAATTTATAGTTGCCTTTTATTGAATTGTTCACAAGCTGTATGGACAGCATGTTTCTTGTAGTTCTTCTCATCCTTAGTTCTACAGCAGACTTCTATGCTCTGCTTCTGGCTGTACATGAACAGGACTTTTTGGTGTTACCATAACTAACAGGAACATTCATGTGCCTTTAGAAGAGTGGAATTTTTGTTACCTACTTCAGAAAAGAAAAGGAAGATATTGTATATACACGAAACCAGACTTTTAAAGGAAATAATTAGGAAAAATTCAAGACTATTCTCAATCCTTTTTTTTTCTGAAAACTGAGAATATGAGTTGTTTGCTCAGACATTTCACTTTAATTTCACTGTGCTCTGTGATTTGAATGCTGTCAATATAGATTAAAGAGGGCATATGAGGTTGTTTTTAAAGAACATTGTATGGTCAAACAATTTAGAAAAGTTTACAATGATTAGAAATACAGCTGAAAATTTTGCAAATCCTGTCTCCGTAGTTCGTTTTATACTTTTTTGTTAATGGGAAATGCTGAATTTGTTTATTTTTTTAACTGTGTTACAGAAGAAACTTGAAGTGTAACTCGGACCTCACTGAGGGCCTTCTTGAGTTTGCCTGTGTTACAAAGAACAAAAATATTAACAACCACTTTGTAATAGGTAGCTGTCAACTGTAAAAGTGCTGTGACATGTTTTCATTTTCAACATCAGTATTTTTTTAGAGGTCACAGTGGGGCTTATGTTTTTATTCACTTGGCATCAGTTATAATATCAGTACAATACCATGATTAAAAGTTTTGAGTCTATTCATAAAACATGTGACATCCTTGACTGCTGAAGACAGTGTATCAGTTTGGCATTTTTGGATACACACTCAAGCTAGATTACTTGTATCATCCTTTCATACTTGTTTTTTCCTTTTCACCTCCCCTAATTGTCTTTGCAGGGATTGCCAGTAGCAGACTCTTGCAGATTTGCCTTCAAGATGCTTAAGGATGTTGTTGTAGGTAATAAGAGAGCAATAGCATTGTCTCAAGGTTTCATGGACAACACAGTGCTGTTTGACTTTCATATCCTCCTTGCAGGTGGCAAGACAGCAAACATTAAGAAATCAAGTGGCACAGGCATAACAAATTTCTCCATATACTTCCCACTTGACTATTTGTCAGTAATGGATCTGTACCACTGATTGTGTCACAGAAGACAAGACAGTGCTGGCTCTGCCAGGACCTACCCAGTCTCCTTGGGTTATTATCTTTGGGCCAAATTAAGTTTGTGCAGTGTAGCGTAGGCTTGGACTGCGATTATCTCAGTGGAGAGCCAGATTTGTTGTCTCTGCGCAACACACACCAAACCAGTACTGTGGAACCCTCTGAAACTGCATCCAAGGGGCTCTTCTTTGCCAGCACGACGCCAGCAGGTTTTATGCACTTGTGTTCATGCCATATCAAGCATCATCTGGCTCCTACTGTGCTGCAGAGCACTCTGGATTCCTAGAAAGCTTGTTAGCGCTGTTGAAATGTGATGCACTTAGAGATCAGTTAAGGTCGGGTGCTGTGCATGAATGAGTGCATTCCTCCTCCAGTTTGGAGTGTCAGGGGGGTACAGTGAAGGGATATTCCTAGATCTGGACAGTCTTGTGAGAACTGGTTCCATGACTGCTCCTGGTACTTGCATCATCCATGCTTTTCTGCTATGTTTGTTTCTTTCCATCAGATAATGGAAAATTCACCATAATTATTTTTGGCTGGATTACTGCTGTTAAAAACTATTTCAAAGTGGTGTAATGCAGAATGGGCTCATGCCAGAGTATGGTTCCTTTGTTTTAAAGAGAATGGTGTTACTGAAGGTCAGATTAAGAGGCCAGAAACCCCAGTAAAAATTAGCGTGATGCAGGGAAAGGACTGAACCGACTTGTCACATCAGTGTCCTAGCACAAGGACTTAACCTACGGTGCTCAAAATGCATTGACATCTACTGGGAGAGAAGGACTGTCCAGCCTGGAGGTGAACATGACTTGCTTCTGTCACAAAGCAGTGTCATGGCAGGGGGTTTTAGAGCAGAGCCATCTCAATATTTACTGGTGTGCTGAGCAGGTAGCTTTTCTTTGCTTCAGAATGTTCAAACCGTAACTCCCGTGACCTGAGGGAGGCATCGGATCTGCATCCTGCATATCACTGAGTGCTCTGGACACTTCAATAATGATTAAAAGCACTGCCACTGGCATTCACTGTCTCAAAAACATATGAACTACTTGCATGATTTCTTTCCTGGATGGGCAGTCTATATGCCTGTGGAAAGAAAGACAAAAAGAAAGAAACAAAAAAAATCACTAAATGCAGTTGATCTGAAGAATACATACATTTTTGCTTTTTTTGTTCAACAGAAGGTAAAAATACCTTTTTTACACAGTGTAATTAATTTTTAAGTGGCATGGTGTCCATCACTTTGTTTCCCACATGAATATCCCTGCCACTGTATTCTTAAGCCTAAATGCAATAACTTTTGCAATCACTGCTCGCAGGCCTCTCTAATATGCCACAGAGAATGAAATTTACTTTTGCGCATTTTGTGAACAAAGACAAAACCCCATCCTTTTCAAAGTTCAGTCAGTAGACTCTAGCAAGGTGCTTTGGAGGAGTTCTGTTTCAAAAGAATGCTACAAAAAATGTGAAAGCTTCTACACTGGCATAACATGAGAAGACCCTACAGAAATTGAAATGCCAGACTAGTGAGCTGGAATTTGCCTGCGTTGCTAGCTGGGAAGGGAGCAGGGGGAAGAACAGCACACATTCCTACTCCAGAAGGAAAAACCTGGTTGTGACTCAGACAGGGGAGAATTTTTTCCAAGAACAGTTCATCCTAGTGAAACTAAGACACTTGGGTCATGTTGCCAAGGTCATTGACATTTTTGTTTATCTGATCCTTAAAGGGAAATTACCAAGTTAAAAGTCATGGGCTCTATCCTCCATAAGGCAAACTGCTGTACTCCACTGGAGGCACTTAATGAATGGCACTATGGGTTTCATGCTGTTTCTTAGGAGTTCCTTTCTCATGTTATTTCAGTTTTGTATTACATCCAGTTTTCATAATCTTTTCATGGTTGATTTCTTACTTTTCACAGTCTGGCTTTCCTATGTGTAATCCTATAGCTTCATGGTCGCAAACAGAATAGTGGAATGAAAACTTGTTTGAAATCAAAAACAGTGTAATGAACATGAGTGTCTAAAGCAACACTGGACCATAACTTCCTGCCACTTGCTATGTCCTAGCTCCTCCATTCCCAATCAGCTCTTGTTAAATGTTTGCCTTTTTCCTCCTTTCATGTACTCTCCCATTAAAGCAGCTGTCTAAGCCTCACAATTAAGCATTGCTTTTATTAAATGTTGAGCCCATGACCTCCCTATAGAATAAGCTGCATAAAACCCATCATCATTGCTTTTACAAAGGGCAGCTCCTTGCTGGAGGCAAGAATTTGAAAATAACTTCTTGCTCTAGATAGTGCCATTTTTATTATCTCAATGTGATGAGTTCCATCCATAGTTTTAAAATTGTGGGATTTAACTCTAGCGCAGTATGAGTGCTGAGCTCTTCTTAGTTGTCTTCTGAGTCGACAAGCACTCCTTGCTGGCCAGTAAGGGAGATATAAGAGGAGTCCCAGATTCACCAGGTGTAAATTAGACCAAAGGCCAGCATTTCGTTCTCCATATTGCTTCAGCATTTTGCAGGCATACAGTGAGCCAACAGGCCAGATTCAGCAGAGTCCTGGGATCAGAAGTTATTTAACTTTTCAGTAAAAGCAGTGATCCTCACACACTCAGATAGGTGGGGTTTTAAGAGCAACATCTCTCTCTGACAAGAGTTCTCCACTTGTACCTTTTTTCTTTAATCACTTACCCAAACTGTGAATTTGAGAGGGCCTGTTTTCTCTCTGCTATGACCAGGATATGCAGGGACCTGTTTCTCACTTGAAACTTGTGGATGACAGTGATATAATGCCATTAGTAAAATATTAAATGGCTGACAATAAGGAGTAACCTCCTGTGTAATTGTCTGACTAGATCTGTGAAATCTGACGTCCCTTTGATGAGGTTCTCTGGAAGCGTAATCTTCCCAGGCATCATAGGGGACCCTGGTATCTACAGTGACACTACAGAGAGTGTCAACAATACAAACATATTCCATGTTATAAACAGATCAAAAGAGTGATTATTCTCGGTATCTTTGAGTCATTTATCCTACAGAGTGCAGTGTGATAGTTCTTGGCAATACTCCTCAAGAAAAAGTTTTGTGTAGGTTATCACTTCATCTTCTCGTCAAGAATAGGGTCCAGATTTCCTCAACCACATAAAGCCAGTCAGTCAGAAGCCACTGTCATTTCATGTCTGACCTCAGCATTGCTTAACAAAACATTTTCCTGTTTTGGAAAACACTTGTCTACTCAAAGTACGAGCAGAGACCCTGATAGTCCCTTCAAGCAGCCTCACTATGAAAAGAATACTCAAGAGAAAAGTACTGAAGTCTCAATAACAAACATATTTAGAAAACAGTAACTAATCAGATGGGAAATCAGCACATTACCCTATGCAAGGTTTTTTTGTTACAGAAGAATTACTAAATCAAACTGTTGATTATTAAGAAAAAGACTTCTTTTATGACTAAACATTCTCCTTAATAAAATTACATATAAGATCTACACAAAATACAAACTTTTTCAGACTTCTTTTTCTACAAACAGCCTCTGCATATCCCTAAAAAATTCAATAAATTCTTGTCCGAATTTATTAGAAGGCCACATCCATTAAGCAGTCAATTTTTGTTGTTCCCCTGAGAGACTGCTTGCGGCAAATTTTACTGTATTTCCTTCCCTCCTGGTATTGACTTATAATAAAAGAAAAACATTTTTTCTCTGTTTAATGCATTTTCCAAAATTACATCAGTATCCATCCACTTCAAACAGTTTCTAACAAAGGCCTGGTCCAGCTGGGTAAACAAAATGATTTTACATATATTTCATTGTGCATTTTTAAACTTTTTTATTGTGAAATATTAAAGCAACACTTCTTGCCACTACTCAGATGAATAATGATTTACATATTTAAGCTGAGGTGTAGGTGCTTTTACTGTCACAGTAAAAGTTAAGAAAAACATCCCAGTGTAATGAACTTGCAACCTCACATGAAAATAGGGCATTAGTACGCAGCAAGGATATCTCTGGAACAATAAACACTAACTGAAAAAAAAAATAAACTTCTCATGCTGATACACCTGTCATAAAGATGAGAAGCATAAGATATCTGAGCTTGTTTTCTTTTTCAGCAGATTAAACACAGATCATTACTAAAATTGATGGACAGATTTCCTGAGTGCAAAGTAGCAACACAGGCCGCCTACCCAGTGCCCCCTAAGATAAAACTGTTTTCATCCCCAGCTGTTGAGGGCACGCACTTTGAATATGCTTAGAATGAAGCTTTAAGCATAAACTTTTGTATTTTGTTTTTTTTTAATTAAAAACATTAAATCCAAGGAAACAAACACAGTATGAGCCATTCTTCTTTCTTTGGTGCTTTAAGAAGATTTTGTTTAAAGCTGCATTGGCTTCCATTTGATGTTAAGGAAAGGAAAGCCTGTTCCTGAGGACAAGCTGAGTGGCAGGGTGGGCATGGGAAGAATGCTGCTGTTTATGGAGAAGTTCCAGCATCTCTGGTTCTTTTTTATTTCTTTTTTAAAAGGACATAAAGATAGCTGAAAATTACTTGACAATACAGAGGAGTTTTGAGTTACTACTGAAATATTCTTCAAATCCGACCTTCACTTCCATTATCGTGTTCTCAGTGAAGTGAAATTTTCTTGCCATGTTCTGCTGTAGACTAGAGAAAATTTAAGAAAAGGGACTCTCCCTGTACTGATTTTTAAACTGATGAGTGCTCATAGCTGCCAGAGTTATCCTGACTGCAGTGTCTCACCACAGAAAGTCCATGGAGTCCAGTTTTTGAAAGCTGCAATGTACATCAGTAATTACTTGTTATATGAGGTACCAATTAAGCGTGTGTGTTTTCTTTATGTCAAGGTTTCATTTTTCCCCAGCGACATGTATTTTAGAGCATCAGAGAAAATGGTGGCTGTGTAGCTGATTCACAAGCTTGTGGCACAGGAGTTCTGGGTCTTGCTCCAGGGTGGTCTTCCTGCATAATCTTTACAGTCAAGGGTCATTCCTTGTCTAATGACAACTGCGACCTCTGCATGCCACCATAACACAGTCATGCATTGTGATGGGTTAGCTCTGGCTAGCAGACAAACTCCCACCCAGCTGCTCACCACCCCTCTCCAGCAGGACGGGAGAAAAAGTAGGCTGAGAAAGTTCATGGGTTGAGATAAAGATAGGAGATTGCTTACCAGTTGCTGTCATGGGGAAAACATACTTGGGGAAAAGAAATTTCTTTTATTTCCAATTAAAATAGATCCAAATGGTGCGATACAAAGACAATCAGAGGAACCACTCTCCTACCCTCCATTCCAAGGCCCACATTGATTCCTTCACTCCTGACTCCTCTATCCCACCCTGAGTTGCACAGC